>CAUYPK010061289.1:0-15532 GCA_963574355.1 Loris lydekkerianus
TGTAAATGTCTCAACACAATAACTGTGAAATTGCCAGGAAGGCTATGTTAACCAGTGTGATATAAATGTGTCAACCGGTCTGTGAAACTAGTGTATGATGCCCCATGATCATACCAATGTACACAGCTATGATTTAATTAAAAAAAAAATTTCCCCATGACATCTGGGATATCTGGGGGAGTGTGTCAAACTCTAAAGTATAGCAAATGTGTTCACCCTCTTTTTGTCTTTCTGAGGTCATGAACTTTCCTAATATCCTCTCTAAGCCATTGTCCCTAGCTCTTGCTGTCGGTCACAGGTCCGCCTTGAAAGGCCTCCTCTAATATCTGCCTGGTGATTTTAGTCGTCATTACCCACTTTCGATTTTGGTCTTTTGTGCAAAACTAGGAGGATGATATTTCTGTGCTTCATTTTCATCCCTCTCGCACCATGGAGCAGGCAGTGTCACTCTGTTGTCTGGGATACCCACATATCACTGAGTCGAAAGCTTCAGGGAGAAGAATTAAAATGCTCCTGATATCCTTACTTATGAGCCGGTGTCTTCATCAGGAATTGTTTCATTGCAATGAATGGAAACCAATTTATTAACATCTAGATCAGCAGTATTCAACCACGGGCAGTGTTCTCCTTCCCTGGGGGCACTTGGCGATGTGTGCACAAGTTTGTCGTCGTCACAGTGACTGAGAAGTACTCTGTCATTTAGCGCCTAGGGGCCAGTGAAGGTGAACATCCCGCCAGCTAATGGATGGTCCTGCAGGATGAAGAATTGTCCCATTAAAAACGCTATTAGAGTCCTGTTGAGAAACGCTGGTCTAGGAAGAGATGGGGGTTTGCAGTAGCCTGGGTAACACGGGGCCACCCTCTGTCTGTCCCGGCGCAGAAACTCATTAGGAAGGAAATGCAAGTCTGTTTCCTGAGAAAGCCTTGGAAAGTCAAATCTGTGCAGAAACAACCTGAAGGGTTCTGGAGGAGAATTCCACTTAAACGAAGGAGGCAAAACATCATGACATAGTTCCCGTTATCTAACTGAGGAGCCTACTGTCTTCAGCCTTATTCTATTTTTGCAAAAGATCTACGCCTTTTACCCCCAGTCTGTCTTGGACGTTTCTCCATGCCAGTCCCCTATCTGGAACATCTTGCTTCTTTTCCAAACACAAAGCAAGTCCAGTGTTTGTGGCTCCTTTAATTCTGTCCCAACCGTGCACACCATTTATATGTGTGTGTGTGTGTCTGAGTGTGAGTGATGAGACTGTGGACATTCATACTTATCACTTCTACAGTGGTAATGCTAAGAGGCCACTGGTTAAAACTACAGGTGATATTTCACAACCCAGTGTCCCTCGTTATACAATAGGTAATGCATTAGTATGTCACACTGTACCCCATACATAGGCATGGTTATTATGTGTCAATAATATAAAAACAAAACACACACAGAAAATTCCAGAGGCCAAAAATACATGAGACATGTGTTTTGTCTACCCTGTTCTTTCCAGGTCAAATCTGTGTCCTTCGACATTCTTGTCCCCCTTCTACGATCTGTGATATTCTCCCCTAGTGACCTGCTTTCTCAGCCAGCTTCTGGGCTTCTGATCTCCGTGGCTTTGCCTGGTGTTTGGTTTTGACATGCCAAGTGGGTCTAACTGGATGTAGTTTTTTCTTTCAGTTCCAAAGCCATCTAACTGATTCAGAGTCTGTCTCTGGGTTTCAAATTCCTATGTGGGAGGGTCTCCACCCAGTTTAGGATGGGTGCCCTCTTCCCCCATCCTTGCAGCTGTCACAAGGAGGGTGGCCCCTTCTGAGTAGGGTGGTTGAGACAGATTCTTTAAGAAGGGACTGCTGATGAGGAAGAAATGTTGGGTACCTTTGGCCAAGTGACACAAGTCCATTTAGTTCATCGTGACACTTATTTGATATTAGGAAATTCCAGCTTAAGGTTTAAGACAGTATCTTGAGCTCATTATTCCTTTAAAGCAACCAATCTAATCTGCCAGCAGGTTAGTGCAGGGAAGCTCACCATGAGTGCCACCGTCATTTCTGGGCCTTCATGATCATAGAGCAAGTTCAAGCTGAGTTTTCATCTTCATTTTGACTTTTCTTGGTTTTCACCCAGTTTGGTCAAAATATTGATGTTTAACTTATAACACCAAGGGTAAGTCTGATTATAAACTCTAAGAAAATTTGAGAGATAGTCTAGACTTTTAAAATGGCCAGGAGCTACGTACTTAGGGGTAGTGTGTTAACTCCGGGGCCCTGGAGATACTAATTAATATTTCTTGAGGGCTGGTGAAGTAGACTCAGTTTGCTGCAATGTAACAAAGAAGCTCTTCTGCATCTAACCAGAAGTTGTTGAACCTTCATCATGTGAAACAAGAATCACTTCCATGGTTGAACTGGGAAATGAAAGTGAAACCATTCTGATGTGGACAGAAACTGAAAGAAAAAAAATTCCTTTCCACCAAATTGAAGACTTCAGAAGTGCTGCTGACACAAGTAAAGCTCTTTTATTGAGACACAGAAAGATAGCGTTGACTGTGACCTTCGATCTACTTGCAGCCTCTTTTGGGGGGCAGGTTGATGCTTTGTAAAAGGGGCCACCTGTCCAGTTCAGAGGCTCCCTGTGAAGGGGGTCTATGTCCACAACAGCACGTTTGCTGGTGACCATGGTCTGAAGTTGTAGGGTGCTCTGTAGAGGGGGTAGAAAGTTGCTTGATGAGGGCCCATCAACGTTGCCAATTGGAAAGGTTGCTACCACATTATTTTCGGTGCTTCCTTAATTAGATACTTTAGTTAGGATTCTGAGAACACTGGCTAGTGACCAACTTCATATTATTTCTGTAAGATTATATTCTAGTGTGTCTAAATGTGCTTGGAAATTTATGTTCTTTTGGGGTTTTGTTTTGTAGTTTCAAGTGGTTTTTTTTCTTCTTCTTCTTCTTAGAAAAGCAAAATAAATTCAAATAGCTACCTGGGTTTACAAATCATTTCAGCAAAAATAGGACCAACATGAATATTCCAAGAAGATAGTGAATGAATAGGCCCAGGGGGAAAAGATTCCCCCCAAATAAAAGTAGAGCAAGGGCCTCTGAAGGGAGAAAAAAAAACTGATTTCCATGTACATCAGAAGCATCATGCTATAGAGATTATTCTAAAAACAATAAGGCACATAAAATTCATTAATCTGGTCATCCGGATGAATGTGTGTGTCTGGACACACTTATTCACGTCACCACTTCCCAGATCCATGCCTCAAGCACCCCACAAGGTGTTTCTTCCCGTGCTGTACTCCAGTTACTGTTCTGACCCGTAGCATTGTTGGAGAATTATATTTTATGTTTAAAAGGAATTGAAATTTTGAAAACCAGGAGAATCTCATAAGTCGGTTGCCATGCATTAATTTAACATATATTTCCTGATTTTTTTTTTTTTTTTCCTTGAGTCAGAGTCTCACTATGTCACCTTTGGTAGAGTGCTGTGGCGTCACAGCTCACAGCAACCTCAAGCTCCTGGGCTTAAATGATTCTCTTGCCTCAGCCTCCTGAGTAACTGGGATTATAGGTGCCTACCACAACACCCAGTTATGTTTTGTTGTAGTTGTCATTGTTGTTTAGCTGGTCTGGGCTGGGTTCAAACCCAGCAGCCTTGGTGTATGTGGCTGGTGCCATAACCACTGTGCTACAGGCACCTAGCCTATTTACTGATTTTTTTTTATAATTAGCTTATACAGGCCTTGGCGACTCAGTAGTCAGCATAACAGAAACATTTCTCATCACTGTAAATAATGCTGTGATCATTCTTCATAGCTCAATTCACAATCGCCAAGAGGTGGAACCAGCCCAAGTGTCCATCAACTCATGAGTGGATTAAACAAACTGTGGTACATGTATATCATGGAATACTATTCAGCCATAAAAAGATGAAGACTTTATGCCTTATGCCTTTTTATTATCCAAGATAGAGCTAAGGAACATTCTCCTTAATGAACTATCATAAGAATGGAAAATCAAGTATCCAATGTACTCATTACTACTATGAATCCAGTAGATGAACAACTAACTATATTCCAGTGCAGGAGAAAAACATAATGAAGTTCAAGTGAAGGGGAGGGAAGGGGGAGAGAGGCTGGTATGCTCACACCACATAAGGGTACATAGCATACCTGCTGGATGAAGGGCTCAAATACAAATTGGACTTTGCCTAAAAAACATAAATAATGCAACCTAATCATTTGCATCCTCATATTAATCTGAAATAAAAAGAAATAATGGTGTGATCATTCTTCATCACATTTTGAATGTCTGTATTTCCTTCAATTTTGTTCTAAATTCACACCTTTGTAAAATGTATTGTAAATATCAACTGATTTATTCTTTACAGTTTTCATGATGGTTTTGAAAAAACGTTTCTTATTGAGGTATAACAGGCTTGATTTTGAACATAGGAAGAATTAATGAGACCAGGAGAATGCAGCTGTTTCTGTTAACTCTAGTTGTCAGGCACAAGCAGGAATAGCTGTGGTGCCATTAATAACCAAGCACAGCACATCCTAGGTGAAGGCAAAGTGTCCAGAGGGGAGAAACAATGTGAGTTCTTGTTGTGAGCTATGCTCTGAGTCCCTGTGGTATAGGAGGGCAGGGGCCTGACCAGGTCATACAAAGATGAAGATGGACTGTGCCAGGGGAAGTTTGCACGGGCAGAAACTCCTGCGGGTGGAATTAAATCCCCACACCTCATTGCATTTCTGAAGTATACGAGTTTTACTCTAAGGACCCAGTATGCTGGGAGATCTTGACTGTTGTATCAGAATCCTCCCTGGGATCCCTGTACGTAAATGATAACTGGATGCTTGCTGAGTGTATTTCCCCAGAAAGGAAGAAAGTCCAAAGGTAACTGAGTGTATTTCCCCAGAAAGGAACAGAGTCCAAAGGTAACTATTAATTCCAGGTACTATTCTGGGGTTGTGCTCTTGGGGCCTTCAGCCTTATTGTAGGCCATCAACTTCTAACTTTCCTAAATTAGAACAGAGTTTAGATGCAGTAGTTTTTAGAAGGGGGAAATGTACTTTTCAGTACTTGTCAATTTTTTTTCCAAAATAAAGAGATGCCTACTCTCACTGTTTCTGATACAGTGCAAGAAAACCAATCTGTCTCCATGGGAAATGGCTTCTGGAAAGTGAGACTTGGTCTATAATGGGTAATTAAGTAAGAAGGCACCAAATGCAAACACTAGACTGGCCATTTACTATTTACTAAAAAGATTTGAAAAGGAAATAGGGGAGGAATTTTCAGAGGAATGTTGCAAGTAGCTGTTGAGAGTTTGCTATCTCTTTTCTTCTTAGAGGGAATGAATGGTAAGCTCCCCAGATGAACACTTGTTTCAGATAATTAAATAGAGGGACTCTTGATTGACATGTTTTTGTGCTATTCTTTCTTGGTTTGACATGGAAAATCTACTGGAATTGGGCTAATTTACAAACGAAGGGGTTTATTTTCGCTTTGGTCTGTGGACATAATTGTCTCCATTAACGTTAATGGGAGCTCCAGGGGCCGGGTCTGGAGCAGGAATGATGGCTTATAGTTCTGTGCTATTACATCCATAGAGAGCGGAAATGCAGTATACATTTCAACACCCAACTTCTGACCTGGGAAGAAAATAGAAGCTGTTTGAAAACATTCACATTTTTCTCTATCAATGCCTTCCAAAGAAATAAAATGAAAACCCAGTGTACCCAAGAGCAGTTTTATGTGGCCATTGAAAAGATTAAGGATTGCCTTAAAAACATCGTGGACGTTTTGTATTGAGTAATGGAGACATGAAAGCAATAAAAGCTCAACAAGAACAGGGAGGACAACTTCAGCATCTTGTCACCAATACAAGTCTGTTTCCAAAAGGTCAGGTTGGCAAGATGGTAGCCTACCCGCCTGGGAAATGAATGTGAGATATTATCGGGGAAGTGTTTCACAGCGAGGGGCTCTGTTTTGTCCTTCCTAAGAATGTACATCAAAAGTGTTACAGGCATTTGGACAAGATAGTGAAGTTCACACTCCATTATGAAACCAGCTTAATTAATGAGTTAAGTATCACATGATATTGTGTACTCTGAAGATGACGAAAGGTCTGTGGGTGAATGAAACTGACTTAGGATTTATTTCTACAAATGTTAATTTTCTTGTTCATTGTCTGGTGCATATTGGGCACTCAGTAGAATCCATTGAATGAAAGAAAGACTGAATACTTATGACATAGAATGTCTTGTTCCAATCAAGAGAGTCAAACATGGCCCTGGATCTCATGAAACCACAGTGTGATAGATACACTTGGAAAAGTAGACAGTCCCTTTTTTCAGCTCTTTTGTTTTAAATCCAAACATAAAGCATATTGTGCAGTGGGTTTTTTAAAAATTGTAAACCAGATAGAAGGAAAGAATGTAGAAAGGAGTGACAAGTTCTGTTTGAATAGTTCTGGGAAGGCCTCACAGCGTAAATGGCAAAAGAGACATTGATAAAAACAAATAGGAAAGAATAGCAGGGAGTCCTAGGTCTGGAGGCGCACACCCCTCTCAGGTGGTCTAGTGAAGCTAAAGGTAGTTGAGTATATTTGGGAAGACAAATTCAGGACCAGAAGGTAGTAGTGCAAGTTCTAATCAAGCTGTAAAGGATCTTAAATATCATATGAAAGACTTTGGATGGTTCTTTTTAAATAATGGAATAACTGATTAAAAAAATAAGGTGGTACCATAATTCAACCTGTGTTTTAAAAGGGACTCTGTCATTAATGTATAGAATATGCTAAAGGGAAGAGAAAAGATTGTAGGCAATGGTATTCATGTAGAGGCTACTGCTGCAACTTAAGTGATAATGATGATGATCTTAGCGTGGTAGGGATGGGTAAGTTGTGAACCCAACCATGGCTCCATCTGCCACCTATCCATCCCCCATCCATTCACTCAATTGACAAATCTCTGTAAAGTGCTGTGCCCAACACCAATGCAACCTATCCATCCCCCATCCATTCACTCAATTGACAAATCTCTGTAAAGTGCTGTGCTCAACACCAATGCTTCCTCAGTGGCCACTTTGTCTCCTTTGTTTTTCAAGCAGACCTTGATTCCTTTCTGATATTGAACAGCCATGTATTATTGGAGAAGCTGGACCATTCCTCAGTCCTGGGCAGTTGGTCTCCCTTAGCCTAAACTATTCATTTATTGAAAATTGATTGAGCATGTTCTAGGTTATGGGCACTGGTTTTGGAACCAAGAATACAGAAGTGAGATGAATCATCATCTGATTCCCCCAATTTAGATGCACACATGCTCTTGTTGGAGACATTTATTTTGAACTATACCAACTTAACTGCAGTCAGACTTGTAATGTTTCCCCATTTCTTAAGCTTTTATCCTGGGCACAGCCTCTCCCTTGCAGTTAGGCAGGACCAAAGAGGCTATTTCTGGCAGATGGACTGTGTACAGAAATGAGAGCGTTAGTTCTGGGCTAGTGTTCTCCTCCCCTGCTGTTCTGAATGAATAGGCCTCATGTTCTACATGGTACAATTATGAGAAGTATTGTCAGGCTGAATCTCTGAGTCGGCATAGAGGATGCATGTCCTGGACAATCACCATCACCAACCAGGTTGAAATAAGCCTCTTTTTACATGATCATTAAGATTTTTGTTATTGATTGTTACTGCAGCATAACCTAGCTTAAACTGATGAATTCTGTGGTTAATGCCAGTGTCTAGGTGTGAGCTAAGTGCTACAGGAAGCCAGAGAGAGGAGAAACTCACGGGTGAAGGGTGTCGAAAAGAAAGACACACATAGGGTAGTAAAATTCAACAGAAATTGAGCAGGTGGAAGGGAGGAGGAGGGAGATGGGTGAGTTCACACCTAATGGGTACAATGCACACTCTCTGGGGGATCACACAATGATAACCTTGATTCAAACTGTACGAAAGTAATTGTAACCAAACTGTACCCCCATGGCATTCTGAAATTAAATAAATACAAAATTTGAAAAAAGAAAAAAGAGAACTTTGAAGATGACACTTGAGCTGAGTTATGGCACAAAGGCAAAGTGAGAGGTTTCACTAGAGGGGAAACACCCTGGGCAGAAGCTGGGGGCTTAAAGTGGCCTGATGTGTTGGGAGAATGAGGCAGGGATTTTCCTGCGTGCAAGTGGAACATGTGGCTGGGGGAATGGCTTGTGTCAGGCCAAGAGCTCAGCTCAGTAGAGCCAGGCACCTTCCCAGCACGCTGACTGTGGATGGTGGAAGACAGCAAGAGTTCCCAGTAAAAGAAGCAAATCAAATGTCAGAGCTTCTACTTAATCACGATAATTAGGGATAGAATTAAGGGTTTCCTTTACACTTCAGGCTTTCAGTTTTGGCTGTCACTAAATACCATTAAATGAAGTGATCCAACCTATTAGGGTGTTTCAGACTATTCCGCCTGGGGCCTGTGGAGGTCTCTTTTGAGAGATTAAAACTTTGGAGCCAATGGTGTAAATAGAAATTATCCAGGCAGAATTTACAAGAGTGGGCGGACGCCATTTGAATTGTGTATGTGTACAGTCTAAAAAGGGGAAACCTAAAAACACCCTGGGAGCAGTGATAGGTTTTGTGGCAGATTTAATCCCGTAGAGAGGGACAATCACACCATTTATCAGGCATAATTATTTTTAAGATATTTTCCCTATGGCTCAGGAACTTTTATAATAAAGACGTAGGGACCATCATGGAACGTATTCGATGCCTCAAGGAAATGAATAGGCTAGAAAATGCTCTTTGGGTACCTCTCGGGACTAAAGAAAATTTTGCCTTTCTCTTTTATTTGTTGTCATTTCTTTCGAAAATGGTAACAAATAAAAGACTTCCTAACTTCTACTTGACGGCAGAGGTGTGCTAGTTATTTTCATATTTCGCCTTAAGCCTGTAAAGTGCAAGTGAATAAGAGAAATAAATTTATTTAATCTTTCAACAAATATTTACCAAGCACCTACTTGGAGCCAAGGAGTGTTTCCGGTGCTGAGGATACATGGTGGTCGGCATCATAGGCAGCTTTTTGGCCTTAAGAAACATGCATTGGAGGGAGAGAAAGAGACTAAAGCATGAATGAATGAATGAATGATGTATGTAGAGTCAGATGACATTACATGATACAGAAAAATACATGGCAGGGATGGAGCGGGCAGCACTGGGGGCTGTCTGCTGTGTTACAGAGGGATTGGGGGGAGAGGGCAGCAGGAGGACCAGGTGGAGGCCACTTTAATAATCTAGGTGAGATTGGAGGGTGCTTTGTTCTGAGAGGGAGACATGGAAGTGGTGAGAAACGGCCAGATCTGAGATGTAATTTGAGGGTAGAACAGACAGGATTTGCTCTTGACTTGATGATGTGACATTTGTGCAGAGACCTTAAGGAAAAGAGGTGGAGACCATGCGGGTATCTGGGGAAAAAGACATCCGGGTCACAGGAGTGGCTGGTGCAAATGAAGGCCTTGCTGTGGGCTGTGCTTGGCTGGATTTAGGGACAGCAGGGATGAAAAAGGGTGAACAAAGAATGATAGGATAAATGCAAGGGTGGAGTTGTCATGGGACCAGACCTTGTAGGGCCAGCAGGTCACTCCAGGAACGTTTGACTTTTATTATCACGGTTAAGGGAGCTGCTGAAAGTTTCTGTGTGGTCTGTTATGGACTTAACTGCATCCCCTTCAAGTTAGATGTTGAAGCTCTCACCCCCAGTACCCGGGAAGGTGGCTGTCTTTGGAGACAGTGCCTTTAAAGAGGTCAGTTGGTAAAATGAAGTCACGTGGGTTGACACTAGTCCAGGCACACAGAGGTCCTTGTAAGAAGAGGAGATTAGGACACAGACATATTCCACGCAGAGGGAGGAGGTGGCCACCGCACCATGGAGCCAGGCCTCAGAACAAAAGCAACCTAGAACATACCTTGACTTTGGACTTCCAGCCTCCAGAACTGTGCAGCAATAGCACACTAAGACACTGACCTTCCTTTCAAAGCAGGTGGAGAGCGGAGGGAGAGGCAAACAGGAAGACCCAGTGGAGGCCACTTCCATAGTCCAGGCGAGACTGGCTGGTGCTTCTTTCTGAGAGGCAGACACAGAGGTAGTGAGAAATGGCTACCATTAGGATGCAATCTGAGGGTAGAACAGATATAATTTGCTCTTGACTTAGATACTGGGTGAGGGAGAGAGAGAGGAGTGAGGCCTGTCTCCAGGGTATGGGGTCTGAACAACTAGAAAAATGAACTGAGATGGGAAAGACAGAACAAGGAGAGGGTTTGGGAGAGAGTGGGGAACCTATGAATAGTTGTTGTTTTTTTAATGAGACAGAGTTTCACTATGTTGCCCTCAGTAGAGTGCTGTGGTGTCACAGCTCACAGCAACCTCAAACTCTTAGGCTTAAGTGATTCTCTTGCCTCACCCTCCCAAGTAGCTGGGACTACAATGCCTGGGTATTTTTTGGTTGTAGTTGTCATTGTTGTTTGGCAGGCCTGGGCTGGATTAGAACCTGCCAGCTCCGGTGTATGTGGCTGGCGCCCTGGCTGCTGAGCTACAGGTGCAGAGCCCCATGAAGAGTTTTATCTGAGGATTTGGATGTGACACACCTGCTAGAGAGCCGCGATGTGCATGTCCAAGGCCACATATCAGGAAATAGAAGGTTTTTGGGAGCTTCTGTCTTCTGTGCCTTGCAGGTGACTATGCCATGTCACTGATCGAGGAGCAAATGAATTAAAAGAGGAAGACGTCAGCTTTGCTCATTTTGACTTTGGAGAAAGTATATTCTCTTTCCTCTTGCATCTGAAAAAATTAGAAATACCTGAAAAAATATAAATGCTGTTGTTCTCTTGCTTTAAGCTCATCTAACATTTTTACAGGTTATAATGTGATGGCACATCACGGGCTTACATTATAAAAAACACGGGCTGCATTTGGGGGGAGGGAATTTTCCAAATGTATTGAAATAGGACACATAATTCCAATAGCAAAATGTTTAATGTTCTATAACCTTTCCAGAACAGTTCTTGGTCCTTCCTTCCCAATGAACTGTTCAGTAAATTGTGATCCTTCAGGTCTATGTTGAGACCTCCGAGAGAAGGACCCTCCAAGGCCACAGCCTACAGTGACTCAGCTCACAGCGGCCACTCAAGTGATTCCATCCAAATATAGTGAAAATCTGCTGGAGAAATTGTAAAATCCCACCCAGCTGACACGGTGGGGCACAAATAAATATTCGTAGATTAAATCTTTTCCAGCTGTCATTTTTTCCCTTGATATTATTTTGATAACATTTTAAACTTACAAAAAGGCTCAAGACAGTGGAAGGAACTGCTGGATCTTTACCCAGAGTCACCAATTGTTTATATTTTAGCCTATGTGAGTCTGTGTGTACATACACATATGCATATGCATTTAATTTTTTTATTATTTATTTTTTTTAATTTTAATTTTTATTTTTACATATACATGTGTTAATTAGGTTTCCATTTTTTTTTGCCTTCACAAAATTAAAAAGACTTAAAATTTAATAACAATAACAATGTTTAAGATAAGGATTAGAAACATTCTAATTTCTATGCGTTTAATGTTTTCCGAATAGAGACGTCATGTCCCTTTATCCATGAATATGTTGGTATACATTTTCATAAAACATGAATATCTTATTTTACGATCATACTATTATTATCAAAAAATCAGAAGATTTCACATTGATGCAATAGAGTCCTATTATTTAATCTACAATCCAGCCATCTTTCATTTTCTCCAGTGGTGACAATAATGTCCTTTATAGCCATTTTTTTTCCCAATCTATGATTCAACCCAAGATTACAGATCACCTTTATTTGTCATAGCTTGTTTTCCTTCAATCTAGAGAACAGTTTCTCAGCCTTGATCTTGACATTTTTGAAAAGGAGAGGCCAGATTGGGTGCAATGGCTCATGTCTATAATCCTAGGACTCTGGGAGGCCAAGGTGGGTGGATTGCTTGAGCTCAGTGGTTTGAAACCAGCTAAAGTAAGATCAAGATCCCATCTCTACTAAAAAGGGAAGTGTTGTCTGGGCCTTGTGGCAGGCACCTGTAGTTCCAACTACTGGGGAGACTGAGGCAAGAAGATCACTTGAGCTCAGGAGTTTGAGGTTGCTGTGAGCTGTGATGCCACTGCACTCTACCCAGCCACTGAGTGAGACTCTGTCTCAAAAAAAAAAAAAAAAAAAAAAAAGGCAAACAACAACAGAAAAGAAAAGTAGAGGACATTTATTTTGTAGAATGTCTCTCTGCTTGCGTTTTCTGGTATTTTTTCATAACTACATTCAGGCTTTGCGTCTTTGGTAGGAATAGCACAGATGGGACGTTGTGTCCCTCCCAGGGCATCACATCTCTGGATGGGGCACTGTCTATATGTCCCAATACTGGTGATGATAACTTTGCTTACTTGGTCAAGATGGTCTCTGTTGTAAAATTACTATTACCCCCTTTGCAGTGAATGAATAATTCGTGGGGAGAGATCATGAACTTATAGAGATACCCTTTTCCTCACCAAACTTTCACTTACTTGTTTTACAGTTCATTCATGAGTTCCCCCTCTTCTGGCTGATTACCTTTTATTGGCTATACACTAAAGAATTCTGTTTGACCATTTTTGGTTAAAACATATGGGATCTATTGGAGCAAACATGTAGGATTATTCCTTTATACGTCCATCTGTAGAGCTTGTTGGGCCATAACTGAGGCACACTCATGGCCTTCCTCGGAATCCATACCTTGTCTAATTAATGCCCTGGCAAGGTTCTCGTAAAATTAATGGACCTCCTGGGAAGCTGAAAGCGTCTGTTTCAGCTGTTATTTAATATAGTGGAACCTCCATAGCTGACCACCTCCCTACATTGACCACCTCCTTAAGTTGACCTAATTTTCAGTTTGGACATGCACCACCTGAAGGTATCAGGACAGCAGGCCTAGTTCCTTCTGCTGAACCCCTTTGTATGTTGATCAGTTTGTTACAGTCCATTGGGGGATCAACTTACAGCGGTTCTGCTATATTTGAAGACAGTCTTACACAGCTGAAAGTTCTGTATGTGTAGAATGTGTGCCTTCTCAGATACTTCTAGATATCGTAAGTGTTATAACCCTGATATGAGACTAGTTTGTATCTCTTTTCATTTTGCTTTAAAAAGTGGACTACAGCAATCTTTCAGTTGTTTGAAGTTTCATTTATGTTCTAGTAAATTGAAGTGTTGTTTAGCTAAGTAAAAATGCACTTGCAAGCAATTTTAAGAGTCTGTCTTTTAACAATGTAGAAATATGTATAGATAGATAGGATTACCCACATGTATATATATATATGATGCCTTTTCTTCTCCTTGTTTCATGAGTCTTATATATTATAGTTAATCCATAGTATGTGTTACATTTATTTATTTCCTCAGTTTTTCATGAACAACATCTATACAGTACCAGGCAAACCAAATTAAGGCCTAAGTTATTTATGTGTTTAAATGATAACCCGTATCAAACATTGAGTAGTATTGACCCGAGTATATTAAATTAATTCATAAACAGTGTCTTATAAATAATAAAATAACTTCTAAAATAGTAAAATGTAACAAAAATATTCTCTGAAGTTCACCCTCTTCCTGTGTGACTCAGTGGCTTCCAGGTCACCAGGGTGACTCAGGTGCACTATGATATTTAAAGACCAATTGTGCCTGGGCTTGGGCAAGGCTGTCTCTGGAGCAAACCTGGCCTAGGCCACTTAAGAATCTGTTGACCAGTATCTGACCCCTTTCTAGACTCTTCCAGCCTTCTACAGACATGGGGACTTGAGTGTGAGGTGTGAACAAGTTAAAGAACAGAAGTAGTATTTACCCACCTGGGCTCTCCACCTGCCATTTGCTAAGGGTTTTCTTCAGGACCATGTGCTGAGTGATGGAGGATGGGGCTTCTGTTCCCGTGTTGCTGTAGGGTTTGCAAGCGAGTCTCAAGTGCTGCTTCCAGTGAGGAACCTGGGAGCCTTGGAGTTTTAATGTGTTTTTCTACTGCAAGCCTGAACTCGCAATCTGTTCAGAGGCAGCAAGGGGCAAGTATTAAACTCTGCTCTTGACTGCGTGTGTTCAAAATGAGAACTTGTAGGTTACAGTTGGATTAGGGTGGAAGTGGTGGGGACGCAGAAACCTACTGGAGTAGAGAACATTTCATTATAATCGTGACCCAGGGTTATGTCTTTTTGTCAGGCTTGAGATAAGCAAATCTTCAAAGGGAGTAGACAAACAGAGACCTCGTGCCTATGCTGGGGTTACCATCTTAAAGGACCCCTAGTTTCCCCTAGATCCTGCATCACAAAAGGCTTCTAGTGAGCAGCACATCCAGCACCACACAATTGAATGAATTGCTTTGTAATATCAGGAGTATGGCTGGGATGTTGAGTAGCCTATGAGATCCGAATGCTCTTTTTACTTATGTGTATACATACTTGGTAAAATTTTCAGCAGTGCCCTTAAAGCTTTTGAATAGTCACTGCTATTTAGAAGAACTAAGTTATAGTCTGATCACTCAGTAATTTCTTTATGTAAAACCAAACAAGGTACCTATAGATCCACAGTGAAACCTTTGCCCTCACTAGGAGGAGGCTCGCTGAGCTGGGGGGAGTCTGGCCCCCTCACATTGGCTGTCCCAGCAGCTATCATTTCCCTGGGTGCTTGTTTATTGAACTCGTGGGCTAACAGGCCACTGTTTTATTAAGTGGAAGGGTTTATGGGAGGCTGGATGTTCAATAACATTGACCATTCATAAATTAAGTAATTAAGTCAAATGAAGGTTACAGAAGGTAGGCTGACCATTGCATATAAAGTAACTTCCAACGGCACTTTGACAGGTAAGATTCATTTTGCTAGATTCCAGGTTCACTTGCAGTGGTAGCTTTGAGATGTGAGACTGTGTAGTAACGCACACGTCATAGCTGATAACCGGGCATCTGTCTTGATTTCCCCCAGGGTCATGGTTAGCAAGCTCATTCCTCAAGGGTACTCCGCAGGGTGGCTCTGAATCTGCCAGGATTCAGCCAAGGAAACTGAAATCACCATACACAGTGATTCTCAGAGACTTTTCTTACCTTCTATCCATGAAAATATTAAGAGCAGGAAGTCAGGGAAACAAAAGAACTCTCATTTAACTCAGGGGCACCTTCTTTATCTTTTAGAAACCACAATGATACCTAGGTAGGTGCATGGCCTGAGCTCAGGAATTTGAGAATAGCCTGAGCAAGAGTGAGACCCCATCTCTAAAAATAGCTGGTTGCTGGGGTGGACACCTGTAGTCCCAGCTACTTGGGAGGCTGAGGCAAGAGGATCCCTTGTGCCCAAGAGTTTGAGATTGCTGTGAGCTATGATGCCACAGCACTCTACCAACAGTGACAAAGTGAGATTCTGTCCCCTAAAAAGAAAAAGAAACCACAATGATAGTACTGTTATTTCCCATTCATGAGGCACCTGTGAGGTACCAGGTTTTTTTTTTTTTTTTTTTTTT
>CAUYPK010061292.1:0-33343 GCA_963574355.1 Loris lydekkerianus
TGAGAGTCTATCTTAGTTAATGGTGAAAGGTGTGGGTCCAGTTTCAGTCTTCTACAGGTTGCCAGCCAGTTCACCCAGCACCATTTGTTAAATAGGGAATCTTTTCCCCATTGAATGTTTTTAATTGGCTTGTCAAAGATCAAATAACGGTAGGTAGCTGGATTCATCTCTTGGTTCTCTATTTTTTTTTTTTTTCCATTCTTGAGATACTTTACTCAGAACAATGTGTTTCAAATTCGTCTAGGTAAACATAAAAGATGCAAAGTCTTCAGTTTTTTTGTATGGCTGAATAGTACTCTGTGATATACATATGCCAGTTTGTTGATCAGTTCAAGAGATGACGGACATTTATGTTGCTTCTACACTTGGCAATTACGAATTCAATTGCAATAAATATTCTGGTGCAAATGTCTTTGTGGTAAAATAATTTTTGTTCTTTTCGGTAGATACCTATTAATGGGATTGCATGATCACATGGAAGATTGACTTTAGTTCTTTAAGAATTCTCCATAATTCTTTTCAAAAAAGTTGTATGAGTTTGCAGTCCCACCAGCAGTACAAGTGTTCCCTTCTGTCTACATCCATGCAAGCTTCTACAGTTTTGGGACTTTGTGAGGTGGGCTAATCTTACTGGAGTTAGGTGATACCTTAAACTTCAACCCAATATTTAGAGTATTGCCTAGCACTTGGTAGAAGCTAAATAAATATGAGTTGAATGAATGGATGATTTCTTTTCCAAAGAAAGAATAGATTACAAAAATTATGCTCACAGTTCTTTTACATTCAAAGTAAGTGTGGGACTGCTTATTTGGAAATAAACTTCAAATTATCATACTTTCTAATTGGTACCACTGTACCAAAAATCATACTGCCTCAGAAGAATTATAGGAAATTCCTTTTGTCTACAGATGTCTATTTGAACTTAAAGACTATGTTATGAAAAATATATTCTTTCTCAAAAAACTAATAATTCAAAGTTATTATTTTCTACAGTGAGGGTTTTTATTTCCCTTAATGAGTTGTTGCCTAATCGTGATGGAGAAAGTAAAGTTCTGATTTCAACATTTATACTTAAACCATTCCTGTGATGTGTGGTTGATCTATAGGAGGAAGTTTCAGCAATATTTCCTATGGGTAGGAATACACCCCAGAATTAGTATTTTTTTTTTTTTTTTTTTGAGACAGAGTCTCACTATGTCATCCTAGGTAGAATGCCGTGGTGTCACAGCTTACAGCAACCTCAAACTCTTGGGCATAAGCGATTCTCTTGCCTCAGCCTCCCGAGTAGCTGTGACTTCAGGTGCCTGCCATAATGCATGGCTTTTTTCCTGTTGCAGTTGTCATTATTGCTTATTTGGCCTAGATTGGGTTCGAACCTGCCAGCCTTGGTGTATGTGGCTGATGCTGTAACCATTGTGCTACAGGTGCTGAGCCTGAGAGTTAATATTTTTAAGAAGAATGTTGTGTTATATAACCAATAGTTATCAAAAATTAAAGGCAAAAATTAAAATACTCTAGATTTGAATTTTGTTCATATTATCTTTTTGGAATAAGTAAGTCATTTCCTTATACCTTGTATCTTCTCAGACCACAAAGCAATAAAAGTGGAACTAAACGCCAACAAAAGTTTTCATCCTCACAATAAAAGTGGAACTAAACGCCAACAAAAGTTTTCATCCTCACACATAGGCGTGGAAACTAAACAGCCTTATTCTAAATGACAATTGTGTCAAGAAAAGATAAAAAAGGAAATTATTACATTTTTTAGCATAACCACAATGAAGACACAAGCTACCAAAATCTGTGGGACACTGCAAAAGTAGTCCTAAGAGAGAAATTTATTGCATTAGATGCTTACATTCAAAAAAAACAGAAAGAGAGCACATCAGCAATCTAATGATTCATCTTAAAGAAATAGAAAAGGAAAAGTAATCCAATCCCAAACCTAGCACAATAAAGAAATAACCAAAATTAAATTAAAAATCAGAAATAAATGAAATCAAAAATAAAAGAATCATTTAGAAAATTAATGAAAAATGTTTGTTCTTCCATAAGATAAATAAAATCAATAAACCATTGGCCAAATTAACTAGAAACAAAAAATGAAATCTTTAATAACCTCAATCAGAAATGAAATTAATACCATGGAGATACTAGAGATTATTTCTGACTACTACACAAAACTCTATGCCAAGAAATTTGGCAATGTGGAGGAAATGAACCAATACCTGGAATCACAACAGCTCCCTAGACTTACCCAGGAAGAAATAGATCTCTCGAACAGACCAGTATGAAGCATAAACAATAATATTACTTCCAACAACAACAACAAAAAAGGCAGGGAATAGATGGTTTCACATCAGAATTCTATCACACCTTCAAAAATGAGCTCATACCTATCCTGCAGAACCTGTTCCAAAACATTGAGAAGGAAGGAACCTTCCCTAACACATTCTAGGAAGCAAATATCACTTTGATTCCAAAACCAGGAATGTAACCAAATAAGAAGGAGAACTAAAGACCAATTTATAATGAATATTAATGCAAAAATACTCAACAGAATCTTAGTTAATAGATTGCATCTATGCATTAAAAAAATTATACGTCACAATCATGTAGGCTTCATCCAAGGGATGTAAGGCTGGTTTAATATATGCTGATCTATAAATACAATACACTATATCAATAGAAGCAAAAATAAAGACCGTATATAGAATCATTAAAAATATCATATAGCAAAGGCCATTTTTAGTAATAAAAACAAAATTGGAGGTATCACCCTACCAGACTTCAGGCTATAATATACAAGTCCACAGTTTCAAAACAGCATGGCATTGGCACAAAAATAGAGGCATGGACATACAGAACAGAATAGAAAACCAAAAGATGCAACCAATCTCTACTTGCCATCTGATCATTGAGAAACCAAACAAAAGCATATAGTGGGGAAAAGAATCCCTATTCCACAAATGATGCTGGGAGAACTGGATGACCACAAGTTAAAGATTCAAACTGGATCCTCACATTTCGCCACTTATAAGAATTGACTCAACGTAGATAAAAGATTTAAATCTAAGACATGACATGATAAAAATCATAGAAGGAAGTATGGGAAAGACTCTTGATGTTGGATTGGGGAAAGGTTTTATGAGAGACTTCAGTGGTTATCACAACAACAAATGAGACTTAATTAAGCTGCAAAGCTCTGCATAGCTAAGGACACAACAAGTGAAGCTGAAAGAAACCCTTCAGAATAGGAAAAGCTATTTTCAGGGTATCAATCTGATAAAGGATAGATAACTAGAATCTACAGAGAGCTCAACCTAATCAACATAAAAAGAGCAAACAATCCCATCTACCATTGGGCAAGAGGTATGAACCTTCTCTGATGAAGACAGATGAATGGCTAACAAGCATTTGAAAAAATTTTACTGGTCCCTGATCATCAGAGAAATGCAAATCAAAACTACCTTGAGGTGTCACCTAACCCCAGTGACAATAGGCCTATCACAAAGTCTCAAAGCTGCGTGGATGTGGAGAAAAGGGAGTACTTTCACACTGTTGGTGGAACTGCAAACTAATACAATGTTTTTAGAAGGAAATATAGAGAATTCTCAAAGAACTCAAATTAGACCTCCCATTTGAATCCTGCAATCCCATTACTAGGTATCTACCCAGAAGGGGGAAAAAAAAAATCCTTTTATCATAAGGATATTTGTACTGGAATGTTTATCACAACTTAATTTACAATCACCAAAATGTGGAAACAACCTAAATGCCCACCAATCCAGGAATGGATTAACAAGCTGTGGTGTGTGTATACCATGGAATATTGTTCAGCTATTTTAAAAAATGGAGACTTTACATCTTTTGTCTTCACCTGGATAGAGTTGGAACACATTCTTCTTAGTAAAGTATCACAAGAATGGAGAAGCAAAAATCTAATATACTCAATTCTAATATTAAGCCAATAGATGATCTAATACCCACATAATAGGAAAACTCAAATCAATTCAAGGCAAGGAGGAAGGGAACGAGGGAGCAGGGAGAGGGGAGGAGAGAGGAGATGGAGGTGCGGTGTACTGCTCACCTCTTGGGGGCGGGGCACACTATAAGATGGACATTACCTAACAAATGCAAACAGTGTAACCTAATTCTGTGTACCTTCAATTAACCTGAAACAAAATAAACAAATATAAGTAAATAAAAATGAATAAACAAATATAAATAAACAAAAATAAATAAATAAAAATAAAATAAAATAAATAAAAGGTATTGGACTAGAAGAAACACTTTAAAAGGAAACAGACAGCTACAATGAAATAGGAAAGTAATGTTACTGTTAAAAAAAAAAACCTGCAAAGAATATGAATAAAGTTATCATGCCCCAAATACTTCTGTCAGACACAACTATGTTTTTGTTGTTGTTGTTGTTTACAGAAAGACAAGTTCTCATTTGTTTAGCATTTGCCCTTAATTAAGACGGTTATGGATATTTGATAGAATCTGCTTATACTTTCCAAAGCTTGCCCTTAGTTTTGGACAGCCATATGTTGTTCACTCAAAGATATAGGAAGTATGCCATTTGAGAGAATGAGAGTATTAGGTGTGTTTATAGCAAAATGTATAAGTAATTAATGAAATATTTTAGGATGTGATTAAAACTTAACTAACGTGCAGGAATACGTGTACGATGGCAGTACAGCTTAGTTGGTGTACCTGAAGTGCACAGCAAGTACCTAATTATAGCCCTGTAATCCAGGGGCAAGTTACTTAACTTGTCTCTGGCTCACTTCTTTGTGTGTTAAATGGAATATGATAACTACCTATTTCAAATGGTTAAATGAGTTAATATTGATAAAGTGCCTAAGACCTTGGCACATGATTAATACTCAATTTTAACTAATCTCAGTATAGATAATTTAAACCATGATTTACAAATTGTAATGTTTTGATCTTATTTTATAGTTTTACATGTATATCTATATATATCATTAAACTTGGAAATATTACATTATAGTAGTGATGTGTATATATTCATTATAAAAAATTGAAATTAGAAGCTTTAGAAAGAACAAAAGTCATCTAATAATACTACTTAGAAAAACGTTCTTAGGTGTATAGAAGTTAAAAATAACAATGTTTTTCTCTTCCATTCCTACCTACAGTATCAAAAGTTTTGTGTATATATTTTTGTTTCTCTGCATATCTCTTTGTTATATGAATAGATTCAATTTACGGTAATTTTAGGCACCTAATAACTTCATTGCTGCTATTTTCTGCCAGCATTAAGCATTCTCTATGTACCTACAATTTTCTGACCATTAAAATTATAACATGAATAAATGGGTTAAAAATTATATCTTAATTAAAATCATCCCAACAACTTGAATTTCTGCAAAATCAATTGGTTGTAATAAGTCATATAAAATGGAAAATGGATCTTTGTGTTCCAGAGCACAAATTGCACTAATGATTGATAGGTAATGTGAGTGAAATAAAAATTACTAAACAAGGAGAAGAAAGTGTTTATCCTGCTACCAAATAGTCAGTGAATGGATTATAGCCATGATCTTGCCTTTAATGTTTCCCTTGGTAATTGTCAGGAAGAGGTATAAAGAAGCGTGAGACCTTAATAATATGCCTTGCCATTTTAATTGCTGAGAGAAGCAAGAGAATCTTAATTGCCAGGAGACGCATTACTAATTAAAGTGTCATTCTACATTCATTCTGAAATAATTAGCTTGAATATTTGTAGGAGCTGAGCTATAAATTTAGTTCCAAATTCAAGAGCATACCCACAGTAGACTCTGTTAAAATGATCTATGGTTAAGAAAGGTTAACAATCATAAAACTTTAAATATTTCTTTAATTTGGTACAATTTAATTTTTTATTGGATCATTGAACTTCAGAGAATGGAATTTATAGTATTTTTAAACAGTATGTTTTTTAAATTGCTATTAACACTAAGTTAAATTCATAAATTGCTTTCAGATTTCTAGGGTATTGTTTGATTTATTCTTTTCTTTCAGTATTTATCATGATTTAGGAAATGTCTCCTTTTTAAACAAATATTGATGTAAAGATAAGGTTATAGTATAATATATAAATTACAAATCCTCTTAACACTACATAGCAACTTGCAAATATCGTTGTGATTCCGTGGACTTTTAAAATTCTAGCTTAAAAATTAAACATTTGGTTAATCTAAAGGACATATACTTGAAAGGAATTTAAACAATAAGTGTACCACACAAAAAGTTAAATCAGGGTGGCACCTGTGGCTCAAGTAGTAGGGTGCCAGCCCCATATCCGGGAGGTAGTGGGTTCGAACCCTGCCCTGGCCAAAAACAACAACAACGAAAAAAGTAAAATCAGTTATCAAATGTGACTTGAAACATTTTGGCCATAATGATTAGCTCAAAGCACCAGTTCAAGTTCCATCAAGATTAAGGACATATTAGAGAAAATGAGAAAAGACAAGACAAAAAGAAAACAGTGAGGAAAAAAAAAAAAAAAAAAACAATGAAAGATGACAAAACTTTTTCCTTTACATAATTAATGCCTAAAATAAAAGTCATGCCTCATACATTGAAAAGTTAATGAAATTTTGAATACTCATGTTTTTCTCCTTCACAATTTTCCTTTAGAATTTTTCCTCTGTTACATGGTGCTTCTGTCTTCTCTGAGCATACCTTTGGTTCCTTATCTTTGCACATATTACCATTTACAGACGCTTGTCTAAACAACCTACGGAGAGAGAGTATAGAGAGTATGTGCTTCTTGAAAGCCTCAGATGTTGACTTTCCTTAATCTCATCCATGTCAGCTTTTCATTACTCTCATCCCTGAATTGTTTGTTTTTGACTATTGAATGCATCTGTGGTTGCCTGGGAGGCTTGGTCTCTGTTTCCCTTTATCTTTGTTAGCACTTTTCCAGATCTCTGATGGGGGAGCCGAGGTTGTCTGACTCTTAAAGTCCTATATGCAAACTCAACTGCGGGAAAAGCCCTGTCCGGCCCCTTCTTTATCCCAACATCCCATTTATGTAAAAAGATTGTTTTAGGCGGTGCCTGTGGCTCAAAGGAGTAGGGTGTCAGCCCCATATGCTGGAGGTGGCGGGTCAAAACCCAGCCCCGGCCAAAAACTGCAAAAAAAAAAAAAAAAAGATTGTTTTCCATAAGACCCACCTGTGTAAAAATTTCAACCTGTTTGGGCACTCATCAGTAAATGCCACACCTGAATAATTGTAATTATTTTTCTCCCTCATTAAGCGTCCAGTTTAGCAGTGCAATGAGTTGAGGACCTTTTCATCTTAGTAATCCTCCTAGGTATGATTTCTGCTTACAGTATGAAGACACCTTGATTTTTGATAGATTTGATTTTTCACTCAGTAGAAAACTTTAGGTTTTCATCTCAAGAATCCCATACCTAGGATAATTTGCACTATATATTTTAATTCTAGCTGAAGATGTTTTTCTTAGTTCCCCTACCTACAAGTTTCCTCTGACTCTGATCTGTGTCCATTTCATCCTTAATTCCTCATTTTTATCCCTAACACACTGTTTTGTAAATATGGTGCAATGTATGACTTCGTCTATCTGTGATATCCAAATAAAGCAGAGTTATTTAGATTTGAAATACATAGCCCATTAAATTGTGTTCTCATTTAGTTTTTACCACTCTATATGGTAGATACTACATCAAATAGAGATGAAATTACTGAGGCATAAAATGGTTAAAAGTTTCCCAAAGTCTTACAGCTAATAAATTTCTGTGATTTGGTGTGTCTGATTTCCGAGTCTTTTTCTGTAAGCCACTAGGCAACACTGCCTAAGGATACTGTGTAATTTGCTGGTCAAGTGATCCCAGTAGCCAGGATTAGATTTAATCTAGGCATTGAGTGTATTCACAACACTCAAATGCCTCCAAAAGCCAGGCAGGCCAGATACCTGTGTGAAGTGCTCAGACCTGCGGTCATGAGGAATAGAATGAACAAGGTTGTAAGAATCAAGAGAACATATCCTGAAAAAAAGAACTTCGATGTACATTTTCCAAAATGCTCTCCTTTCAAACCGTATCTGCAAGCCGTATTTGGGCCATAAGAAATAACTTTGTATTTCTTTGTCTGCAGAAGTAATTTTACCCCATTATTACTTCTGAATAATTTTTGAGGCTCTGCTAATGCCACTTACTCAGAAACAGCATTTGTTTATTTTCTTAATGAGTAAGGCATCTTAGATAGTTATATATTTTGGAATTGATTTTTTTAAAATAAGAGAATAAAATTTAAAAATTCATGTACTTGTAAAAAAGTCCTGTGTTCTGAATTAAAATAATGAAATCCTTACGAATGTACAGTACTATTACTCTGCTACCTAATCAAATGATCTTTCTGTTTTCTCTTCTGTGATTATCTGACAACGAGGTTTTTGAGGCATCGCCCTATCACTTATTCAATATCTAATTCACAAATTCTAAGCAACAGCATGTTAATTTAGGACATAGAATTCTACATCAATTTGATGTTTATTCCTGTCACAAAATTGTATTTGTCTCTAGGTTTGGCATGGGAATAGCTCAATTTATAACAATGTTTTAAACCTGTGACTTTATAGTGAATTATATAAAAAGCAAATGTGCATAATATCTTTTAGCAGGTAAATATAATTAATCTACTCTGTGTAGTTACTTTGCTAAAATACCATTTAGATAATATTTTGCCAGATGTTATTGAAATAGGCTTGATGTGTTAAAAGCTTGGGATATTTTGATGTAACCACTTCAAGGAATTTACCTTACTACAAAAGCAAATGGTTTTGATTGTTTAAATGTAAGATTAAGAAATAAAATCCCTCGTGTTAAAGTACTCTGGAGTTTAGATAAAAATCAAAATTATCCTTTTAAAAGAATTCAGGTACAATAAATAGAATTGAGGTCTGCAAATGTTCAAACTCCTAACTCAGTGGCAAATTAAGAAACACACAGGGCTGGAGATGTGAATATTATATAATGAGGATAATAAAGGAGTTGAATGTGCTATGCCTTGGGTGCATGTTAGTAGCTAATTCCAATATGAATGCTTTGCAATCATTTGTCGGCTGAGAAGCATGTGTTCAGCTAAATGGAAATCTTGACCGTTCTCTCATAACACCCCATTATTTGTAATTGAACACCTGATTTCTATCATGCAACAAATTAACATCTGCACTGGATCTGTCTTTTGTGCATGTGGATACACTGATTAGAATTTTGCAGATAGGCAGATACTTGAAAACAAAAAGACAACATTGTGAAACACTTCCAGCCATAATTTTTGATTACATATTGAGAATCGTTTAATTATCTTACTCCATGTAATTAGCTCTTCTACTTAGGTCAATTGCTTTTTTTATTAACATGACATGTTAGCAATTTGTTAATTGGCATAAAATAACATGAGACTTTTCTGGGTACTTTGTATGATAAATACATGTGTTTAAGGAAGCTCGGGAAAACACAAAAAAGTAAATGTGTTCATTAGCCCCCTTAACAGCATTTGCCAGGGCCACCGCCTGGTGCTACCCAACTATGTGATTCTGCACTTTTGAGTTTCTGTGCTTCTATTTGGCAGAATGAATTTTTTTAATTTGAGTGCTTACAAAACTTTGAGAGCATGGGTATATGTTTAAAATGGAAGAGTCTTTTCTGAAATTAAGACAATGATGAAAATGAAACAGTGATTATAAAAATGCTAGTTGGTGGAAGAGAGAGAGCCAGAGAGATCATATAAAGCAGGTAAGAATATTACTATTAAGAAAAATATTTAGTCAATATTAAACCTTGAAGCTCCAGGTTCCCTTTGCAAGTGTTTTATATTATAAATAATTTTTACATGTCAATAAGGATATCATGTTGATTATCCCTAGAAAGAAAAATGAATTTTCTTCCAAAGAATTTCTCTAGAATCTGGCGCAATCAGACAACTACCCGTATCCTGTGTTGGGAAGGTGGGTATCTGCCTGCAGTTCATCTCACCACCTGGCATATATTTAATCATTTAAGTATGAATTGTTTTCCTCTTGAACCCTAAATGAGTTATTACAAGACAATCACAGCTTTGAGGAACTATGTGCTGGAGAAAATGAGAGAGCATAGAATAGCATTGGTTTCCTTGTTACCTATTTCTTTACATTTTACTTTATTCTAAATAGGATTTGTGATTACTTCATACCAGTGTAGAATTTAAGTACTACAGGAGATTTGGGGGTTACTCAGCCCAATAGTCAGTTTTTATAAATAAAACACTGAGAGTAAGAACGATAGGTTTTTCTAAAAGTGTTTGTGTAAGGGAATGCGTATTTATTTAATCTTTACTGAATATATTGTGGACAAGCACTAGGATGGACAATCTGGCAAATACAAAGATAAAATTTATACGCGTATGACCCATTCCAATTAGAATGTGTTCGGTATTTCTTCCTTGTTGGTAATGTTTTTATCCACTTGGGGGCACTGTGATCAAATTTAAGAAGAAAATAGCTAAATGGTTTTCCTTTAGCTTATTTCAGTTAGAAAAATTGTACTATTGGATATATATTATAGTTACTATACTATATAGATAATATATATAGTTACTATATATATTATAGTTACAATCTAACTATAATATATACTTTCAGATAAAATGCCTTTTAAATATATTCAATTTTGTTGGTTTAAATTTCAAATAGTTACAGATTGAAACAGTATTCACTTAACAAGAAATCTCTGCATCAACTAAGAACTTTTATTAAACACTCGAATTCTCAGAGCTGATCTACTCAATCAGAAACTCCGGGAGTGAGTTCCAGCAATCTGTATTTTCAAAAGTTTTCTATGGAAGATTTTATTGCTTTACCAACACCTGAGAACCATTGAATTCAAATATGTAAATTTTGGAATACTTTTTTATTACTAATTTTGAAAAACTGCTAGGTTAGCAATTACCTTATCCAATATGTTTGGAATGTTATGTTTCTTTGACAATCTTCACAAATTAACAGTAAATAAATGAGTCCAAGGACTTAAGCTAACTTTTTTTTCCATGATTGTACAACCAGGTCTGTGTGAGTCAGAACAGTTATTTTAATAGTCACTTTTATCTCCCCCACAGCAAAGAGTAATTTTAATCCAGTAAAAATTTTTAATAAATTATTTATTTTGTATTATGTAGATAAATCAGCGACTTGTTGGAATTTCTCAAATTTAAGTTCTTGTGATGACATCAGGGACATGGCCTAGATCTCAAGATAATGCTGCTCACACTGATTCTTTGCATCTCTATAGTATCTTTACAGTTACTAAGAGGGCTAATATATATATTGGGTCATTTACTCCTCTGAATAATCCTTTAAAGCAATCACAAAACTAATTATTACTTCCATTTACAATTTGAAAACAGTGAGACTCCCCTGAGACCAGTTCTAGCATTCTCACCTGGAAGTATAGTATTAGCATAAGCATTACACTGGCTCTCTTTTCATGAGGTGCCTTATTTTATTGCTCAGAGTTAGTGGGAAGAGAATACTATTTCCCTTAAAAGAAGAACTTCAAGTCTCTGATTTTAGAAAGGACAATCTTTTGGAGGTAGAGATGGTAGACTGTGAGGCTGGAACTTGAATTCCGAGTGTTCCCTTCGTGAGGAATTCTCTCACATCCTTCTTTAATATTGTGCCCTAACTTTTTCTTTCTCTTCCACTGTGGATACTCCTTCCTTGATTCTCTTTGGCCAGTTCCAGTGTGGAACATCTTTATGCTGAGGAAGAACAGATGAGAAAGTCATCACAGAGAAGATGGGAAACTTCTGGTAAAATGTGCCATTATGTTGCTGTCAGCATTGCCTGTTGTCTGCAGTACTGTGTGCTCTGCTCGGGACTGCCGATCTTAAACAGCACCTCATGTTATATGTCATGAGACCCCCCCCTACTATTTTACTTTTTGTTTTTGTTTATGTTTGTTTGTTTTTTCCAAATGAAATCCCCTAGTTAACACTCAACCCAGGGAAAGACATTCTGTGTATGTGAATACTTGGCTGCTCACAGCCAGCCAGCAGGGGGCATAGGAGGTTCCCACCCCCCACCCCCCAGGTTACAAGGCATGGTCTTGATCTTGTGCTGAGATCAAGACATAGCCTGTATATATAAGAGGTAAAAACTTTATATGAAGATAAGTTTTAATATGCATGTAGTAGCCAGAGGCCATAATTCCAAAATTAACTATAATGCTAAAGTGAATCTTGTAACAAAGTCAAGAAGTGTAAATATGTATTAACTATTGTGAATTAATACTTAAATATAGTTCTTTTTCTTTTTTTGCTTTTAAGTATGGGTTGTAAAAATGAAGTTCTTAGCATAGATTTTGTAGTATTGAAAGTAACAGAAGTTGGTTATAAAATGTATGTTTATCAAGTTGTCCACAGTCGTAATTGTCCCTACGTTGTGAGGTTTTCGGTGCTGACTTTGAGATATATAGTGCTAAGCACAATGCATGGAATTGAGGACATCGATTTTTTTTTTTTAAAGGTTGCTTGTTATAAGGGAAATAATGGTGATGAACTGCCATTATTTTCTGAATAATGAGAAAAATTATTTCAACAATATCAGTAGAGTTTGTATACTATTCTATATTATATAGAATATGTTATAATGTAACATAGCCTATCATTTTATTATTTTAATATTTGTTTTTACTGTCACATACAGTAAAGCTTAATTTACTATTCTTGTAAAATAAGGTTAACTTAAGCCTCACTGGGAGCCTTTTTTCCCCCAAAGTTTATTGTTAAAAATTATCTTGAAATGTACTAAAATTCTGTACTGCTTTTATAGAGTTGAGAAACATTTTATTTTTACTTGATTAATAAGCGTCATTTACTCACCTGTGTTCATCAGTCTGAAAATCACAGCCCCTTCCATGGTAATTTATCTTTACCTGTCATAATACCTGCTGCCTTACGTTGATGCTAATGATAAACATATCTTCTGTTCTCAACTGCACAAAGCAAATACTAAATGAATCCATTATCACTAAAGAGCACTAACTCCAGGGTATGTTTTATGGTATTTTCAATAAGTTTGTTTTCTGTCTGTATTTTTAATAAGTTTGTCTTCTAATTGTAGAGCAAAGGAAGAAGAAAAAAAGAAACCCTCTGAGGAGTTTAAGATTATTTAGAATCTAGACAATTACAATTAGATTGTAATTCTCCTTAACTTTCTAATTATTTATGTTTCCCTCTGAAAAGCAAATATAAATGTTCTAGCAATTGAACCAAATTCCACACCCACAGACGTATTTTTGGATCTTCAAGCAAGAGTGCCATTTTATTTTCCTAGTGAAAAATAGCATACTTTAATTGAAATTGAACACATCTCAAGTTTCTTTTCAATTCTGTTTAGATTGTGCCACATAAAGTAAGGGAGGAAAAAGGTCTTTGGAGGTGTCTTCCGTGAGCTGACTGGTTTTCTTAACTCCAGTATTTTTGTTCTTGATGTTATTTGTTAAGAAAAATTCAGAGATACTACCAGATTGCTTTTAATTCTTGGATTCCTTTCTGTGAAGTAATATTGATCTGCTACAAATTTGTGCGATACGTTTCTAGTCTTAATTCCTAGTTTTATAGCTAAAGAAAAGACTTCTGCCTATATCAATTGTAAAGTGAGGTACAGGTATACTTTCTTAAATAGATGGTGAAATAATTGCTTTGCCTATCTCTTTCCCTCCAGGTGTGTTTTTTACCTCCTTCATTTGTATGTTCACCTGTGAACATATGACAGTGAAATGGTTCCATTAAAATAGAAATGTTGAGTTATTTGAGCTAATAAATGTTAGTGTCGCCTTAAGGAAAAGGTACTGATTTCCTAAACTGACTTGTACCTTAATATGAAAGAAAAAAAAGAAGCCACTTTTGTACCAAAGTTGCATTTTAGAGGGAACAATTTCACAAGTATCTTTGGGTATACTGTTAGAGTTGTTTGAAAAAAAGTCATAGTGTGTGTTTTTCCAGTAGATGGCGGAAGCAATCCTCCCAAATGGAAAATACTGTCTATTCAATAAAATAGAAAACTTGGTAATAAATGTGTTGCTATTTAAGTGGAATTAAATAGTCTTCACAACACTTTCTTTCTAAAAGACAATGTAAAAAGAAAAGGTTAGAAGAAGGTGAAGTGATATTTCATTTTGGACATGTCAAACTTGTCAAAATGCTTTATGGAGTTAATATAGGAAAAATTTAATGTTTAATATTATATGCATAATAAAAAGTATCAAAGATGAGTTTCAACCAACTTGTGAGTCCCAGCTACTTGTGAAGCTGAGGCAAAGGAATCACTTAAGCCCAGGTTTGAGGTTGCTGTTAGCTGTGATTTTACAGCACTCTACACTCTACTGAGGGCGACATGGTGAGACTCTGTCTCAAAAAAAAAAAAAAAGAAAGAAAGAAAAGAAAAGAAAGAAAGAAACCTAACACAGGTAATCTATGCATATATTGTTTCTATCTGATAAATAAGAAAAGCTAGTTTTTATTGTTGTCGTAACTTGTATGACATCATAGTATATTTCACTTTTTAAAGGATATAGTTAATGTTTGTACACCATTCTTTGAAAGCTTTTTTCCTTACATGAGACAGATTAGGAAAAATAGAAAAATTCATTGCCACCATTCCATCCCAGGTTTTCCAAAGAGTTCTTCAAAAAATTAGGTTGAAGTATTTTTCTGTGTGTTCAACTTACTGCTGATAGTGCTATTACAAATGCCTTGATCTGCATTGTACTTTAGAGTTTAAAAGGCTCTTTTAGAATCAGACACAGGGGCTCATCCCTGTAATACCAGCACTCTGGGAGGCTGTGGCTAGTAGACTGCTTGAGCTCAACCTGAGCAAGAGTGAGACCCTGTCTCTAAAAATAGCCCAATGTTGTGGTAGGTGTGTTTAGTCCCAGCTACTTGGGAAACTGAGGCAAAGGGATGGCTTGAGCCCGAGAGTTTGAGGTTGCTGTGAGCTATGATGCCACAGCACTTTACCCAGGGTGACAAAGTGAGACTGTGTCTCAAAAAAAAAAAAGAAAGAAAGAAAAAAGCTTGTTTTATATAAATCATTCTAGTTACCACTTATTATAGTCAGGCTAAGGATTGCTCTTCCTATTTTCTGCATGAGCAAAGTGAAACGCATGCCTGGCACATAGCAGATTAAAGCTAAAGGGATGTTAGACTTAAGAAAATCATGCGTGTTCTTCTTCTTTCTGTGTCTTTCTATCTCCTTTTCCCCGTTCTCTCTCTGTCCCTCTCTCTTTCCCTCTCTTTCTATCTCTCCCTCACTCTCTTTATATCTCTAATTACCGTATATACTCAAGTATAAGCCAAGTTTTTTTCAGCACAAAATTTGTGCCGAGTTCGGGTTTTTCGGCACAAATTTTGTGCCGAAAAACTCGGCTTATACTCGAGTATATACGGTACTTTCACTATTTCTTTCTCTTTTGGGGGAAAAAAGACACATTTATTTTGTATGCCAAACAGTTCCATGTGGAAGGGATGTCCATTACTGTGACCCTCTTGTCCCCTTTTCTCCCTCTCCACTTAGGTTTTGGGGGTTCGTTTTGTTTAGTTACTTGCCCTGAGTTATCTTGAGAGTAGAAACTGGACATAGATAGGTTGGCCCTTTATATTCCATTTCTCCCAGATGGGGAACCTGTTCTGATTCTCCCTGCGTAAGTCTGTCATGGTCAGAGTCTTCCCTGGATAGGCCCGTCCTTGTCCAGCACTGTCTGCACCTGCAGTGGGGAAAGTATCCCTCATAATAATACTGAACTTCATAAGGAAGCCACCACATGCAGATAAACCACACAATTCTGCATTATCTTTGTCAGTATTAAAGGCAATGTTTTCCATCCTCTGCCAACTCTGATGTCTTTAAGTTAATTTGTTCAGAACGCAGGCAAAGAAAGAGGTAGAGAATTATTTGGCCTCTTTATAATTTCCAACCATGTCCATATGTCAGAAAGTTTTGGAGGTTTTTTATTTGTTTCTTTTGAGATAGATTCTCACTTAGTTGCCTAGGCTGTAGTGCCCTTGTGTCAGCCCAGCTCACAGCAACCTCAAACTCCTGGGCTCAAGCGATCCGCCTGCCTCAGCTTTCCTATGTAGTTGGGACTAGACATACCTACCACAACGCCCAGCTAATTTTTTTCTATTTTTAGTAGAGACAGCATGTCACTCTGCTCAGTCTGGGCTCCAACTCCTGAGCTCAAGTGATACTCCCGCCTTGGCCTCCCAGTGCTAGGAATACTCACAGAGCCACTGTGCCTAATGAGAACATCTTTCAGAAATCCAATTAGGGGGAGTGATAAATCTGGTAGCATTTTGCAATCTTTACACATAATTCCTTATATTTTTCTTCAATTTTTTTGAAAGGCCTTGCAATACTGTGAATTTAGGGCCATTTTCAGCAGTGGTTCTAAAGCCCTGGGAGGCCCTTTTCGGGGCAAAGTGTTATTGGGGTCACTAGAGTCCAGGACCTCTCTGCTTGTCTCATAGCAGCTGTCCCATGCTTCCCTTATGTTTTAATCTTTCATATTAAGTTACATTTTAAGATAAAATTCTATTATTAAAATTATTTGAGTACTTTTGGTCCAAATAGGTATTAAAATATCAATTTTATGGGAAATTCAAAAGCTATCCAAGACTTTGTACTTGATATACTATAATGTTTGCTAACAATTTACTTTGTTCCATATGTTTTCATTGTAATTTTTCCTAATAGCAAAACTGGGGGAACCATTTAGTCATTCTAACAATGTTTCTAGAGTGTCCGTTGTTTAGAGGCACAGTGCTTGCAATGAGAACCAAGTGGTGGATCACAGCTTCCGAGATCTAGACCCTCATGGAGTTTGCAGTTTTGTGCTGGAAATGGGCATTAGTCAAATAAGCCTCAAGCTATGACAGGACTGTGGAGGCCAATTAAATGTAATAAGGGGATGTGACTTAATTAGGGAGGTCAGGGAGTTTGCTCTGAGAAAAAGATAGTGGAACTGGAAGTGGGGATGGGAACAAATGTGAAATGTGAGATTCAAAAGCTAACTCAGTTTAAAATACGTGTTGGGAAGAATTGTAAGGTACATGGGACTGGTGGGCTCTATGCAAACAATTGGAGGACCAGTGAGGATGCAGACGGTGTTTGTACAGAGTACTTGGTGTCAGTGTAGCCAGTACAAGTGCAATAGGGATTGGCCCAGACAGTGTTTACAGATGTCAGCACAGAAATGGCTGCAACCAACCAACACAGCCAGAATCCAAGAGCAGAGTGTCAGAGGAAGATTAGCAAGAGCAAGAGCAAAGCTGGGTCCTCAGCCTGGGGTGTGGGACAGCTTAACGAAACAACTGTTACATGTCACATAATGATGGTTTAGGTCAAAGACAGACCACATACACCGCAGACACATACAGACCACAACAGTGGTCCCATGAGATTGTAAGAGCTATATGTTTGCTGTGCCTTTTCTATGTTTTAATATGCATATGCTTAGCATTATGTTACAGATTGTATAGTATTCATGGGGGTAACGTGATATTCAGGTTTGTAGCTAAAATAGACTATAACATACAGCCTAGGTGAGTAGCAAGCTGTGGCATCTAAGTTTATGTGAGGACACTGTGATGTTCACACAGCAATAAAAATGCCTGACAATGCACTTCTCAGAATGTGTACAAGGAAGCAGGGCAGGGGTGGAGACACTGAAACTGACGTAGAAGGTCAGAGCTGGGAGAACAGCAAGGGTATCTTACTGCTTAGTCTGGAGTCAGAACTCCGGATCCTCCTTAGCTATAGGCAAGATTGGTTATAGAGGGTAAAATTGAAGTTGAAGTGACATAGTTTAGGTAGAATAAGGTTGTTGAGACAGGAAATTGGTGAAACATTCTGAGTATCAGGAGGAATTTAAATACCTTTGTACATAGGCCACATGGAAATGTTAGTCAAACGATGGACATAGTTTGTTTTCTAAATATCAGAGCTCTCCAAAAACGTCTTCATTAAGATCAGAGAGCAATATTACAGTAAAAGACGGCTTTCAGGAATCAATCATAATTCACAGAGATTGTGATCCAAAATTTAAAGATGACTTTCTTCTTTTCAAATAATTCTCTAACAATTTCTGGTAAAAGTGTATTTTAGAAGTGAAGATGATAGTATAATTACAACTAGGATATTACTTAAAGACTAATTAACTAATTAGGCTTAAAGACTCATTAACAGTAAGCTAGTCCAGCTAATTTTCCAAAGTGTGTGCTAGGGACTCTAACTCCTGCAATATGTTCTAGGAAAAACATTCTGTACCTTTGGAGATGTTACATACACCATTCTCCCCTACCTCGCCACCCTTCAGTACATCAATCCATGTGTTTGCCACAGACGCTTGGAAATCCTTACATACATAACTTGTTTAGCTTTATTTAACTCACTTTTGTCTACCAAACCCACTCTGCTGCTTCATAATTTCTTATATTCAAAAATGTTCCAAGACACACACTGTGAAAAACACAAAATCCCAAACTATCTGCTCAATGATTTTTTTAGAGTATCTATGGTTTATACAATGGATATTTTATGTGCATATTTCAGTTAAAATTCTCCATTTACAGAAAAGGAAACTAAACCCTAAAATGTTTGTGTTAATTCAGGCTTACTTGTATTACACTATGCACATAACATTAAACTATGCGTGATCATTGTGCTTTGCTTTGGGAATATTGTGCCCTAAAAGACAGGGTATTTTTCAATACTCACTTTGATACATTTTAACAAATGCATGAAAGCCTCCATTAAAACTACTTGTTCTTGCCAACCCATTTGCATTTTTATTATTATTTACTTTTTTTTTTTGAGACAGAGTCTCACTATGTCATCCCCTGTAGAGTGCTGTGGCATCACAGCTCACAACAAACCTCAAACTCTGGGCTTAAGCGATTCTCTTGCCTCAGCCTCCCAAGTAGCTGGGACTACAGGTGCCTACCACAGCACCCAGCTTTTTTTTGTTGTTGTTGTTGTTTCAGTTGTTTAGCAGGCCCGGGCAGGGTTCCAACCCACCACCCTCGGTATATGTGGCTGATGCCGTAACCACTGAGCTATAGGCACAAAGCCCCATTTGCATTTTTAAACAGAGAAAAGCTTAATGGAGTATCTCAGAAAAAAGTCTAGGGTTGCATTAGTGAATTATTTCTTTTCATTGTTGACTGCCCCAAAGCCCTTTTACCCTGTGGTGCACAATGTCCTTCTCTTTGGAATGTGTCATAGCCTTACCCCCAGATACATTCAGATTTTCCCAGCCTCTGTCGTCTTCACAAGATTTTCCAAGCCTCTGTCATAAACCTGCTTCTGCAAGTTTGCCTAGTAGGGGTAGAAGAGGCTGCACAATACCCTTTGGAATTCATTTTTCCCTTTTATTCACTTCCATTTTTCCCTTTTATTCACATTTTATAATCAGCTTGGAAATCCCACTGACTTTGAGGGAAAACTTAAAACCATGTGTTACAAAGTATGCCTTCTGTAGTAGACTGTGTTGAAATAATATATATGTTAAATAACTTAATGTAGCCTTTCCAAAGTATATATACATTTTAAAACATGTACTCAACAAATATATACATTTTTCAATTTCAATTTATCAAAAAATAACCCATTTATGTAATTTTATAAATATCAATATTGGAGAGATGATGAATTATGAATTATTAAAAAATACATATCAAGTACTTGTTTATGCTAGTTGAGGTATTAAAGGATGATGACCAGTTATCAATAATAAATATCTTTCATTAACTGCATTTTAATGAAAGATATCTCTGTACAGTTTGATTTAGTTGGGTTATTTGGCTTATATTTATGTATTTAAAACTATTTCCCACAAAACTAATTAAAAGTTATCTTTTCCTAGCTTAGTATTGCTTCTAGGTACATTGACATTTATTTTATAGCATACCCTTTAAGACTGATCAGTTGTAAAATGCTGGTGAGGGTGCCGAGAACAGGAAACTCTTATATACTATTGTTGGAAATGCAAACTAGTACAGCCATTATGGAAAACAGCATGGAAATTTTTCAGAAAAAATTAAAAATAAAGCTACTGTGAGAACCAGCAATCCCGTTACTCGGTTCTTTCCAAAAGAAAGAAAATTAACATATCAGAGGGACACCTGTACCCTCATGTTTATAGGAGAGCTAGCCTCAATAGCCATGATCCATAATCAACCTCAGTTCCCATCAGTGGGCGAATGGAGAAACCAAATGTGGTATATATACATAATACAATACTATTTAGTATAAAAAAAAGAATGAAATTTTGTCATTTGCAGCAATATGGATTGAACGTTATGTAAAATGAAATAAGCCAGGCACAGCAAGACAGCTACCTCATGCTTTCTCTTCTGTGAGAGGTTAAAAAGTAGACCTCAAGCAGGTTACCAAAGGCTAGGAAGGGTTTGAGAAAAGCGTGAAGAAAGGTTGGTTAATGGGTACAAAGATAACGTTTGATAGAAGGAGAAAGTTCTAGTGTTAAGTGGCACAATAGGCTACAATAGTGAACAGTAATTGATCGTATTATTTCCAAATAGATTAGAAGTGTCCCCAACACAAAGCAATGGTAAATATTTGAGGTGCTGGATTTCCTAAAAAAAACTGATTTTATCTTACATATTATATGCGTGTATCATAATTTCACATGTACCCCGTGCTGTGTACAAAAGTAGTTTTAGAGGAATCCTGCACTAAAAAAAAAAAAAAAATCATAAGTTGTAGTCCTTCACCGATGTTTTATTTGAGGAGTGGAATAGGATTTCATGGTCTTTTTATCTTGGCAGTTTGCCTCTATTCATTTTCTAGATTATGCTATGACAGCCACATTTAAGATAGTTTTTATACCTTAAGCTGCTATACTCATTTGGTAATGGTGACATGAGCTGAGACTAAGCTCAGATTTAGCTGAGATTTAACTAGCAGGAGGCAGAACTTTTCAGGGAAAGGAAGAGTGACCATTTTTACATTGCCAATTCTATAAAATGTGATACCTGGAATAAGTGAAGAATTCCGCATTTTATTTAAGTTTGCTGTTAAGAGTCTGTTCGTATAGCCCAGAAATTTTAAGTTCTTGCTGAATAGAAAGAGTTTAGGGTTTTCTTCAGTTAGAATCTCTCTCAAAGTGTTTTGTCATTTTGTTTGACGAGGATCCTTTCTGCACATCCCCACCTCTCTTGCACTCCTTCCCATAAGAATTCAGGAACTATAAAAACCAAATGCAAAGTATTTTCTTCTAGGCTTTTTAATGCCCAGGTCACAATTTGTCTTGAATCAGTTTCTTTTTTCATCTTTAGCTGAAATAAAATTTAAAAATGGGGTTGGGGTTCCCCAATCTTATAGGGTTAAGTAAAAAAAGGAATGTAGCAGGGAAGGGAAGATCCGTTTATGCAAGCAGTTGGAGCCCTTGTAGGGATGACTGCAAGTGCCTGAGGGCACTTGGTCCCTCTTGGTTTTCACTTCAGATGCAATGGCGCCCACAGATAGCCTGTATTGTTGTCAGTTAAATGGGATCATGAGTGTCTGAAAGGTGTTTGAGAATGAACCGAAAATCATTTTCACAAGTGGATGATTACTTCTGCCACATGTTAACCGAACTCCATCAGAATGGCCCAGATTTTTGAGCCTACATTAATTGCTCTTTCAACCTTGACTGAGGTTTCTCTTATGAAAGCACCTTCCTGGACTAAACTATTCTATATATTGATTTTTTTTTTTCATTCTGTATTTTACTTGAAAAATGAAGGCTTGTAAAAAAAAAAAAAGCCTTTATCATTCAACGTATAGATCAATTGTTGCATTTCTCTGAATAAAATGTAGGACTCATAAATGATCCACTAAAAATAATCATCCTTTTTCTCAAGCACCGACGTTCCCATCTTCTGTATACAATTATGTTTTTTAAATATTCATTAGTGATGATTTTTCATCATAAAGTAAAACCATGAACTCTCACAGCATGGACTCAGTGCAAATAAATTATCATATTCTCCTTTTTTATTAGAACTATATATCACCAATCTAATTGAAACTATACTACAATACTTAGTAATGTGTTTGGAGAATTGTTGTGTGTTCAAGTATTGTTTGAACAGTCTTGTTTGAAGTTAGAAAAGTATATAAAGTCTTTTAAAGGGTTTGTATAAATGAGTTCTTTATTTCATGTTATTATTTTCTCTTTCACATATGATATAGTGAAAAAATATTAGCCATGTCTTTACTATTACTAAAGTAAATAGGACATAATATACTTTAAACATTGTGTTATGGAGATAAGCTAAATACTAATTTTAAAAGATGATCAGAAAATGTATTCTAAAAATTTTATCAAGGTTAGTAATTATATAATATACAATATGTGTAGAAAAAACCTTAATTTATTAGTAAAACTTACTTCTGAGATATTTGGGATTAAAAAAAGACAAATCACAGAATATTACTTGCAAATCTGATTTTTTAAAACACTCAAAAATGTGGTGGGTAAAAACAAACATTTAAAATAGTTTTATAAGCATTGCAATGTTGAGAAAAAATGTAAATTATCTATTTGAAATTTCACAACAAAAAATCCTAGTATTATGCTGATTTTTGTTTTGCTTGAAATTATTTTTACTAAACTTCATTTTGCTTGATTTATCTATTGAGAGCCATTTTTATCAGTACTAGAAATTGTTAATGACCCGCATGGTTCTCTATAGAAAAGTTTTTATTCCTGCTATCACAGAACATTGTGATGCATTTCGTAAACACCATTTTTGTCCACAAATGAAAGCTTGTAGGAGTAACTGTGGTGTGTCTTCCAGCTGGTTCATTAATAGGTGACTCTCTGAGGGATCATAATGACACCAGAAAGGCTGAATAATTTTTGATGTAAATATTAAGGTACTCTAACGACCATATATAACTTTGAATGTAGAAAATAGAAAAATAAACTGTTTGCCTTGTTGGTATTGACTATTTTATCTTACGAACTGGCTATTTCCTAAAAAAATTTAATAAAGTAAGCAAATACCAATTTTTTTTAAAATTTTCCCTTGTCTTGACTTTTTTCCTAACAGCATAGGAAATCTGTGTACATATTCTACACATCCAAATCATATTTTAAATATACAATCAAAAATCGACAGTTCAGTTTCTCATATCTGTTATTTAGGGATAAATAAGACCTAAGATTAGTTAGGAATCCAAATGAGCAAATGCATAGATGAATGAAACATTGATTGGCGTATACATTTGGTTGTTTTTGTGCTTTGTTTCCTAGAAATAATTCATATGGTTCTTTGGAGCAAATAGTGCTATTCATTAGAAATAGCCATAGAAGAAGGATTAATACTTTACAATTATTACTGTGTTTGTACTGATTTATAAAACCAAATGCTTCAAGGCTTTCCTCTTATGTTGTTAAATCTGAGGTATGCATCAGTGCTACTGTTTCTTTGTTACCTAATCCTATGTAAGAAGAGAAGATTTTAAAGTTAAGCAGGTGATTTTTTGTTCAAAGGGAACAACTTTTTAATACCGTGCTTAAGTTGAATGTATTGATGAAAGTAGACCCTTTTAAATAGTATCTGAGCAGTTATATTTTTAAATAATCCAAAATGCTCTAGTTACCTGAGTGTTGTGATGCATTGGATATATTTCAACAGAAAACGTATTATATTTAGTAAAAATTAGCATTGGAAATATGTTATATACATGTTTTTTTCACATGCATAGCTTGTGAAATATGTTATATACAAAAGAATATGTCTTTTATATTCCCATTCAGCTAATGCTTGGATCAAATTTAACTCTGGTTAGGGACTTTTTTCTAGTGCTGTACACTAATAGAGTCCTAGGGAACATGGCGTGGTCATGAAAACTGCTGGTATTTGTGTTTTTCCATTCTCTATTCATTTCTGATTTAGCTAAAATAATTTAACACAGATGATGGGGGCTCAAACCCAACAACAACAACAAAAATATAGGACTGCTTTCTTTTTTAAAATCAGGTGAAAAGAAAACCTCTACAGTGCCCAGAAGAGAATGCCTCTATTACGCTGTGTGATATACACTTATTTTATTGGGTAACATTATAAATTGTCACATAAAACCCAGTTAAATGTGCCTTCCCAGTTTGACTGGTATTTGGTAGGCCTGATTTACATTCCCTTAAAACTTTTTTATTTGAGTTAATTATACAATCCAGAGGAAGCTGGTAATGACTCAGCAGGTTACAAAATTTTCAGTAAGAGTTTGGCTACACGAAAGAATATTCAAGATGGTGACCAAGTAACAGCTTCCCTACAACTAGGCACGGTGAGTCACGGGAGATAAGACTTCACACATCTCTGGCTGGTGGGATCTGCCTATAATCATCCCTTTGAGGATACAGGGAGTCAGCAAGGGACTTCTGAACCCTAAGAGGAGGACAAAAACAGTGAAAAACTGGCAAGTGGTTGTGTGTGTTCGATCGACCTAATCCTGCAGGCAGCCATAAATACAAGCAGCAGTGAGACTGAAAACCGGAAAGGCCTTACCTGTGAACTGTTTCGGTGTTTTTTTGGACTTGGCATTCAGTTGAACTGCCTGGGGAGAGCTTGAGGAGTGCGGAGAACTTTGGGCATTGTCTAGGGCCCCAGACTGAGCTGCTGAGCCAGACAGACCTAATAGTGTTTGGCTGTGGGCCACAGGGAGTCATTGCGAGAGAACTGCCCCGACAAGCTCCGCCCTCAGGGTCGCAGAGCAAGGATCGGGCGGGAGCTAGTAACCTAGTGACTGAGCAGCCTAAAGGCGGGGACTGAGATGCTTTACAGCCTTAACCCTCAAGGTTAGAGTGAGACCGGTTTTGGCACACTGGAGCCTTGGGCTATTGCCCTAGGTAGAGTGCCATGGCATCACAGCTCATAGCAACCTCAAACTCCTGGGCTTGGCGCCACCCAGACCTCCATAAGAGCTGTGCCATGACCCCTGACCTGCTACCCACACCCACCGGGCCTCTGCATGCCCTTACCAGGAACTGCGGGAGCCACGCAGCCCTGTCTCCTCACTCCTTTACCCTCCCTGCCTCCACGTCGGCCTGCTCATCTGGCCAGCGACTCTAGTAGCCACGTGCCCTACAGAACCCTCCCTGCCTCTGTGCAGAGCTCTTCTCCTGGCCAGAGACTGCTGGAGCCTTGGTCTCTCTGTGCCAAAGTCACTGGGTGCCAGACACGCCCAGAACCATGCGCACCACCTCCCGCCCTGTTGCTGGATCCAGGTGTGTCACACTCTGGAGATACTCCCACAACCAGAACTCCCTGTCTGGAACAGCCCCAGAGGAACTACACAGGGTCACTCCCTACAAAGATCCAGCAACAATAGAGTGATCCCACTGGGGTCTAATCTTGGAGAGACACCTTCCCAACTCTGAGGATGGCCAGAGGCAATGGTGAAAAACAATCATGAGGTGAAATCAACAGAAAAACTCTGGCAATATGAATAATCAGAGTAGATCGACTCTCCCAATGATCAATGGGGCAGACACAGCACAAGATCCTCTGTTCAATCTATTTTTTTACAGATGCAATATACCTTGCATTATGAATAGTAGTCTAACTTAATTGTAATGGCTGCAATGGCCATCTGGCCCAGGTTAATAAGGCCCTGAGTATAACCAAAGCAAAGACCAAGAGCAGGTTTGCCAGGTGCTGATTTAGATGGAGTTAATCTCACTCCTATCGTTTCTTCCTTCTCCCCTCCTCTCTCTCCCTCTCTCTTTCTTTCTTCCAGTCTCAGTATATTGATGAAGAAGATGAGAAGGGGGCATATTATTTCCCCTGGTCTGGTCTCTCATGCCCCGACTCACAGAGGTAGCACAAAGACAGAGTTATAAACCAGGGGGTTGGCAGTCTCTACCTGACTTGTGTGACCTGTTTTAAAATGTGAGCACAGGGAGAAATTCCATTTCTATGAAACACATTGGCCTTAGAATAATGTTAAGAAATGCACAAAAATACACATACACACACACACGCACTTTGGGGGAACAAAATTTAATCTGGTCAATGTGATTGCTAAGTCAGGAGATATATCCTTGTGAATGAAAATTACAGTCTCCGAAAAAATATTTTTCTAAATTAATAAATAGACTTTGGTATTTTTGGTGTAAGCTTAATGGGAAAACATACCTGTGAAAACTGATAATTACTCTGAGCAGAATATCAACTTTTTCATCTTTTTTCTCCCTGACGCCTTCCTCACCACTCTCAAGAAACCTCTTATATTATCAAATTAATAATAAATTGCTCTTTAAAACATGGAAGTGACAGGACTTTTTCAAAAATCATCTAGAGGTACTATTTTAATGTACATTAGTATCTAATTGTTTATAATAAAATGAGTTCATTGCTTTGTCTATGCCTGTTCTTTTAAATTTTCTTAATCATAGTAAATTTAAGTTCAGAAATTATATCTGCAATAGCAAATTAGGGCAAACCAAGCCAGCTACCCTCTGCTGCTGCACATTTCCCCACAATATATGAAACATGTGAATGTAGAGATTTAGTTTTTTTTAAATATTAATAGGAAAATTACACGTGTGTAACTTTCTCCTTCATACTGTCAAACTCAAAGAATGCAGAAAACTACCTCCTTAAAAATTAAAGTAATTTATTTTTAATTAAATTATTAAGGAAGGAGGGGGTAGGGTCTCAGTGTGTGACACATCTTATACCCTCAATGAATCTCCAACAATAAAGTTTTCAGAAAAAAAATTAAAATAATTTCAAATAATGACATACGAACTTCTTTCTCTAATATTTCATTATGTCTTAACAGGCCTCTCCTGCCAGGTTAAACCATTTTGCTATCATTGTTGTGTGTTGGTTATTTTTTAAAAATTCTATGTGGATTTCTTCTGTAAATGTTGGTAAAATACCATATCCAGTTTTATGAAGGTAGAAGTAGTGTTAAGCATTTAACTCTATCTTTGTATGCCTGTCAAAAGAGTTAAATGTTAATTAGAAAAATATACATATAAAAAATATTTGTTGGGCTTTGACTAAATTAGAGACCCAAGCTAAGCCCACTGGTGTTCAGAGGGACTATCCAAACCACCTGTCTTGTTAGCACGGGGTCTTTACAGCAAAGCTTACCCACTAAGGGTCCTGCCTCTGAGAGCAGAGTTCCAGGCTGCACCCTGGTCGTGGACCCCCCTGGCTACCGCCAGGCCACGTCTCAGGTTGAGGCAACATTATAAATCCTCTCCCAACAGTTTTGAATCTCCACATTTTATTTTATTTTTTTAAACGTCAGATTAATATGAGGGTACACATGATTAGGTCACATTGTTTGCATCTGTGAGGTAAAGTTCAAGTTGTTACATCCAGTGGGATCCGCTGTAAACCCTGGTGCTGTGCCCGTTAGGTGAGAGCTCGCCGTCCTTCCCCCTTCTAGCCCCCTACTCCCCTTCCCCTTACCTGAACTTAATGGTGTGTGTGTGTTTTTCCTTGTGTGGGTGTGTAGCTGTTTATCTATTGTTCTCATTAGTATTTAGCACATTGGATACTTGATTTTCCTTTTTTATAATACTTTACTAAGAAGAATGTTCTTCAACTTCAGGTTAATGCAAAAGATGCAAAGTCTCATCTTTTTAATGGCTGGCTAGTATTCGGAGCACACACATAGCTCAGTTTATTAATCCATTCATGTGTTGATGGGCACTTGGGTGGATTCTACATCTTAGTGAATGTGAACTACAAGAATCTTCACTCTTTAAAATGAGGCTCATCCCTTCCTTTAACCTACTTCGCAATGCAATTGTGAGAAGAAAAAAAAAAAAAAACTATGTTAGTATTCCAACTTCTTTAGAGAAAAATAGATGAGTAGAGATTACATTAATAATTGCTTCTAAGTACTTGCTCCTTATATACTAATAATGTATGTCAAAGATTTTTTTCAAAGTAAATTTTAAATGCTTGGAAGAGGGAAATCTGGTGGTATGGAAGTTAACAAACCAGGAGCTTTGCTACTAAATACGTTATGGGTTTCACTCAGCATTTTTAAACTTTATTTTCATGACTATAAAAATTCAACCATGTTTTCCACTCTTTTTATGATGAATTTGTTAGGATTAAGTTCCGTTAGCATGTGAAAACAAACACTTTAAGCAAAATAAGCAAATCACTCTCAGATAATAATTTGTGTAAAGTTGGTAGAATTCTTACAGCATGTGATTGATGTGCTGGTCAGTGGTTAAACCTATGAAACCAATATGCAGTGTTATTAATGATCTGCTCACTTAAGGGTTCTTGAATTTTGAGATTGATTCTAATGTTGTCTCTTTAAGGAAAACATGTACCTTTTCTTTGAAAATTTTCACTGAAGTAAACAAAGACTGCAACGTATATCCCTCACTCATAATTAGTGTTGTGTAAACTAATATTTTAATGCTAGGCAGTATTGAAATACAATATTTATTAGACCACAATAGAGGCTTATTCTAGACAAAAAGCAACTTGTTTGATAAATAAGTACAATATCCATATCCTTAGTGTTGACAAAAACTAGATTATTTGAAAGTTGGTAGTGAATAAATGGAAGTTAATAGTGAGATAATTGATAATGCTGATTGAAGTGTCTACTGGACTCATCGAATGTGTCACCATTCCACACTTCCCACGTCTGCTCGTTCACGAGTAAACTGAGAACATTTTCACCTAAGTTGGTGGGTCTGTCTTCAGAGTAACGAACATGGGGAACTCGGCCTCTGCGGTTTAAGGGAAACCTAACCCGGTAAAGATGATCAGTCGCCAACATTGGCTTCTGAGTCCCCAGAGAGAATTAAATTTTGCTATAAGAAAAGAATAAGAAAGGCAGTTAGCAGGTGTCTTAACAGAAAATATAAAAATACTAAAACAAAATGCTATTGAGGCATAACTGAAGAAAAATGGGCTTCACATACCATATTTTAGTCAAATATAATGTGCACTTTTTTGCCTACAATTTTAAGGGAAAAGTATGGACGCATGTTATCCGTGGGTAGTATCAACTCCTTATCTATATTGTTTTAAATTCTTTCACTTATGCTTATGCATGAAAAGTGTAACTCTAGAAACCGGTAGCGATGTCCCTACGTGGAACAGCAGCCTGGGTGAGCTGGACATCGGCCCCCAACACCACCCATCCCGCTACCCCCTCACTGGGCAGCACCACAGGTGCAGGCCCCTGCGGCCCCCTGGCCAATCACACCGGACACTGTCATCACTGCCACCTGGGACGTGGGCACGTCGCCAGGGGCAGCGACAGTCAGCGTGGACACCTCCCTGAAAGGACAAAGGGCGGCCCTGGGGCTGCACGTCCTCCCTGTCCAGGTGTGAGGTGTGCAGGAGCCCAGGAGGCAGGTAAGGGTCGGGACGACTGAGTGTGCCCGAACTCCCCCACCTGCGCCCTCTTGGCCCAACCTCATCCCACAGCCTCTCACTTCCTATTCCCTCTCGTTCCGGATGGGGGGAACAGGCCACGGCCACTCCACCAAGAACCGGGCTTATTTCCCGGGCAGCTGGTGTGTGGGGCCAGGGCCAGCCCTGCCCGCGCTGGGCTCTGGCGCAGATCCTGGGCTTTCTGGCTGTTTGGTCTCCCCCTTCTCACAGCTCACCCCCATTCTGAGGCTTTCAGGGACTGCTCAGGGCTGAGCAGGAAGACCCCTGAGCTGGACTCTGACAGACCTGGGTTCAGGTTCACTGAGGTTCTGACCTTGGGCCTCAGCCCCCATGAAGTTTCTGTCTGCAAGGGTACCTGGCAGCAAAACACCAAGACTGGGGGTACCTGAGCCCCTGGACTGTAATTCTGAGCCTAAAACTTACCCAACCCCAAACTTCCCAGTGAGAAGAACGTCTGAGATGGTTGTTAATGGAACAGATACCCTCGTCTTTTCTCCTGGAGATTGATTCAGTATATTTGGATGTGGTTCAGGAATCTCATTTTAACCAGTGCCTGGTGAGTTGTAGGATTTAAAAGTTTGGGAAAGGCTGGTGTCCTTCATTCTGACCTTACTCAGTGCCCAAGGTCTGGATGGCTTATGGAGGTCAGGGCCAAGAAACAGAAATGCAAAAAATAAGGAGTGTTTCACTGGGGTATCATCAGGGAAGGCTTCCTACTAGCACTTTCCCTATAATGTATGGGGATTTTAGGGATAATGTTTGGAACACTCTGTAGTATACATATACTGTTTTACTGCCCACATCCTTCACTCAAAATCATGACTGTGAGATTTATCCATTACTGAGTGTATTGATAGTTTGCTCATTTTTATTGCTGTGTCAAGCATTTGGGTTGTTTCCAGTTTGTAGCTATCACAGATAAAGGTGCTATGAACATTCATGTACAAGTCTTCATGTGAACATTTATTTCATTTGGTTTGGCAAATACCTAAAATTGAATGGCTGAGTCATAGGGTAGATGGGCGTCTAACATTATAATGAACTGTCAACATTTTCCAAAGTGACTTATCATTTTACATTCTCACTCGAAGGGTCTCAAAGTTGCAATTACTCCAAAACCATTTAGTAAGTCAAACATTTTTAGACAATCTAATTTAGCCGTAGCTAAAAATCTCTGTTCAACATTTCCAACCATCTAGGTGTTAGAAGTGGAAACTCTCTGATAAGTTTCTTGGGGGTCTCTCCAGCTTCTTTAGAATCTCCTTAGATTCCTCAGAATCTCCTCCTCAAATCCCAACCACCTTAAAAGCCCCCTGCTCTGTTCTCTGATACCACAAGCTCAGAAGACTGTGGATTCCTGCATGTGTTCCACCCACCCCATGACACAGACTAACCCTCAGGCAAAAGTGAGCTTGGACCTCAAACGTATTTCAGATTGGATTTGCACCAGATTCTGCCTGTGTTGGGTTTCCCTCCATTACCTTCTAATAAATAAATAAATATAAACAAACATCCTGTCATTTGACTAGGACGTTAGCATCTTTTTTTGTTTGTTAAAATGTGTCTTACATTCAGTGGATTTCTTTTTGCTTTACCTTCTTTAACTATTACAGAATAGCTTGATGTGGTGCCACTTTCTTTAAAATTATTAATGTAAAAATCACTAATAAATAATTCCTCCCCAGGTTAAAATGCCTGTCCTTCATATGCAACTCTAAATTGCTTGTGAAATTGTTGACATTTGTTGTCAAATGGGTAACCCAAAATTTTGGTTTTAAGTATTTTAATATTAATGAAGCAAATGTTTTGGATGTTATTCTTTCTAAAATACAATTCTTTCGACAGCTATGTAATATTTAAAGATTTGCACTGAGATATTCATGCTTAAACCTGGCAAATAAGTCACAGGCATTCATCTACCTTTAAAAAATAGAGTTTTAGTAAAACCTTTATGGGTACACAAAAATATTATGTCGTGAAGGTGTAAAGATAACATTTCCTATGTATTTCTTCAAATTATAGATCAACTCCCCCTTAAAAAAAATTTTTTTTTACTAAATTTCCTGATATTGCTTAAAGAAATGTTATTAGGAACAAAACAGAATAAGAAAGTTATAGCTATGAGACCATAGCTGGGAGGGGCTCTGAATATGGCTTCCTCTCTGGAAAAGTAACCCTTGTGCCAATTAGATCTTGGAATTTATGGTGTTTTTATAAAGCAAAGTGGTCAACTTGGCTCACATGAATGCTGTAGGCAAATTCATAGGAAAATATGTCACACAGGCTTTCCAAGTACATATCAGGAGATAGAACGTAAAATTTAGCTATGCTTGAGCAAAAAAATCTCTTGGCGGACTCAGGAAACAGAAGTATTATTTTGTGGGTAACTGGTAAATAGTTTAGGAATCCTCGATATGAACAATCACCCACTGCCTTCTCAACATCTGGAAGAAGTCCAGGCATGTCTTCAGAATTTCCAAACTGTGAATGGCCGCAAGTGTGAAGGAAGGAAAGCCCCATTGAGCAAGAGATGACCAGTGCTTCTTCCAGCCAACAGGTCACGGTGGCTTTGGAAGCTTTGGTGGCAATGTGAAGATGGGTTTGGCAGAAATGACCCCCATGGGTTTGGTCATGGAGACTTCAGAGCTCGTGGTGGCTTTGGTGGCAGCCAAGTTGAGTATGATGGCAGTGGGGACCACTACAACAAATTTTGTAGGTGGTGAAAACTGCAATGATTTGGAGAATTACAACATTCAGTTTTCAAATTTTAGACCCACAAAGGGAGAAAATTTTGGAGGTGGAAGCTCTGCCCCTATGGTAGTGGGGGATAATACTTTACCGAACCATGATACCAAGGAGGCTATGGGAGGTCTAGGAGCAGCAGAGGCAGAAGGTTTTAGTTGCCCCCATGAAACAAAGCTTAGCAGGAGAAGAGAGCCACAGAAGTGACAGGGAGCTACAGGTTACAACAGATTTGTGAACTCAGCGAAGCACAGTGGGACAGGGCCCAACTGCTACAAGGAAGGAATGTTTTAGACAATACTCATTAGTATGGGCACAAACTTGAAGATTGCATTTGTGATTAGTTGTATAGGAAGTTATTTTAGCTTCTGTTCTGTGGAAAGTGTAAAGCATTCCAGCAAAGGGCTTTAATGTACATTTTGAACCCATGCTGTTGATTGCTAAATGTAATAATCTGATCATGACCCTGAATAAATGTATCTTTTTAAAAAACATGCTATGTAAAGTTAGTCTATACTGAAGCCATTTTGCTAAACTTCCCCAAAAGTTTAAAGCTATAATTCCTTCAGCTGATTCAGCTTCTATTTGAAATTCATTTACAACCTGCTTGGGTGGAGAAGCCATTATCCTCAGAATCCTTGGTGTGGTTGAACTGACAGTTGGTTACTATTGTGACCTGAAGCTGAGCATTAAAAGGAGTTGTCCAAGACAACTCATGAAATTATTCATTATAAAGGTGATTGATAATGGTGCCAGATAAAATTATAGATGGGAATGAAGCTAGTGTACCATAGATTATCATGTGTAATCAGTAAACAATTTAATCCTTCTAAAAAAGAAAATAATGAATTAAACTGTAACTGAAGGCTGAAACTTCAGTGGATTTGTAGACATTGGGTCTAAGTAGGTAGAGTGGGTGCCCAGTAAAAATAGAAGCACAAGGAATCAGAAGAAGAAGGAAGGCACAATTCAAAAGAACGTTGAACCTCAGTAAATTTAAAGGAATAGAAATTATTCCTTGCATCTTCTCAGACCACCATGGAATAAAACTTGAGCTGAGCAACAACAGGAATCTACATACACATACGAAAACATGGAAGTTAAATAACCTTATGCTGAATGATA
>CAUYPK010061296.1:0-79842 GCA_963574355.1 Loris lydekkerianus
ATTGGTGCTATGGAGGGCGGTGAAGAATAATAGTTAGATTCTTGGTTAATGAGCCAGTGATATTGGACCTCGACCTGATTTAACTGCCTCTAACCTTTTTTAAGGATACAGGGCCCAAAGGTGAAGGGTAAATAAGGGTAGTAACCTAATTCTTTTTGGAAGGAAGTATGGGGAATCCTCATACTAGAATTGAGTACATTGAAACAATTAAAAAATATATATATAAAATGTGGTTTATAAAATTGATGATTAAGGAAATAGACATGAATTGAATCATATTTTGTTATGACATAGAAATCAAGAAGACAGAGTTTTTAAATTGTTAAAATAACAAAATATATTTTAAATGTGATCATCTTAGTTTTAAAAAATATGTTACTAAGAATCTCTATTAAACATTTCCAATTTTTACAATAAATCCTTTTACTTTTCTCCCCCAGTTTCATAGTAAACATTTACCTTAATGGGTCACTAAGTGGCTTAGATTAGTCTCCACCGCTTTTCCCCCACTCCTGTCTCTGTCACTTAGGGCATAGTATGAGCTCAATGAATGGAGTCATGTGTATTGTTCTGCCTTCCCCAGGAATGTGAAGATAGTAAAAACCACTGGACAAACTTATTGCTTAAGACTCTTAGAAATAAGTGTGGGAAATATATGTTAGTTTATCAGCACACCAAATTTGAGATAATTTTTAAGTTTATCACCAATAAACACCTGGCTACAGTTGTTATCATTTAAATGTCACCCTTAGTATTTTCCATCAAATATAAAATATCTAAATAATAAACATTTGCAGCGCATTCTTAATATGACAGGAATTGTGCTAGATGTCAGTGCACAAAACAAAATGTGTTGTGTAAGCTTTGAACGGCCTTATGGGAAGAGAAAGACAGGAACCCAAAACTCCACAGCACACCCAGTCAGTGCTGGACGCACCCGGGGGACACGCACGGCCTCCTGCCACCAGCTCCGGGCTGGACGCACCAGGGGGACGCGCACGGCCTCCTCCATCAGCTCAGCGCTGGAGGCATCAGGGTGACGCGCACGGCCCCCTGCCACCAGCTCCTGGCTGGACGCACCAGGGTGACGCGCACGGCCTCCTGCCAGCACAGAGAAGCAGTTTATTCCACCTGGGGGAAGCGGAGGGCGAGTGTAGCGTCACAGGGAGGACAACAGACAATAGTCTTTCAACTCAGCCTTTCCACATTCCTTGGAAAGCCGTTTGTTGCGCACATTGCTGTCTGCAGAACACAATGTCTTTTCTCTTTAAAAGGGCCCTCTGTGGGGAGGAGAACTTGGAAAAACGTTATACTCTTGAGTTCATACACAATGTTTTGACCTATTAGGAACATGGAATACTTATTTGGGGGAAAATGTAATCTTTTAAGACTCCAGAATGCGGGGACACCTGGCTAAGGTCAAACTTCTCCCAGAGCCCTGTAAAAGACGTTTTAAGGTGCTGCTGATCGGTGCTTATTAGAAAAGCATTTGTTACTCCTGTTACACTCTCCTAAATCTGGAAAAAATGGAAATTCTTTTTCATGCGAGACAAGGGCAGACAGATTTGATTTTTTTTCCTCCTCTATGTTGGTACTTTAATGTCACAGACATCAGATCATCTATTTGGAATCCAATTAGTGAATATTTAGGGCTCTGATCTTCCCCTAGTAATCCTGAAAACATGACTGTTCTATATAGCAAGGATTTAACATGGATTTTCTAGCTGGCAAGTGTGCCAGAAACATCAGATTATCCGTGACAACAGAAGCTTCCCGCTTTCCCAGCTGGGATCCTCCAGGACAGAAACTACCTGCTGTCCTTATTTGACTTTCTAGAAGCGCTGCACGAGGCCCCAGCCAGATGATTCCAGGCCAGTGAGCTAACACCCTGGTCTTGTTTCCTGAGGCTTTCTGGTCGATTTATATCAAAGGTGTGACTGAATACCTTCCACCTAAGACAGTTTTTTCACTTTGGCTGCTAAGTGTTTTGTGTCTTCAAGGAGTGCCTGAGATATAACTGAAGATCCTCTATTTCATTGGGTTAAAAAAAATAAATAAATAAAAATAAAACAAGAAAGTCATATCATTGAAACATTACTTGCTTCATTTTAATTTTACAAGCAATTCTCAAGTTTCTATAGCTTATTTACTCTCCAAAGGTGAAAAGGAAATGCAAGTAATTTAGAAACTCCTTTACACTCAAATTAGAGAGGCTACATTCAGCAGTGAAAAGGAAGTCATCCTGTGATTGAAGTGATCAGGATGAGTGGTGGGATAAACAGGGAAGTTTCCTGTCAGTAACAGAGGTTGTACTTTCTTTTTAAAAAATGCTTTACTAAATCATAACTGTGTATATTAATGCATTTATGAGCTACAATGTGCTGATTTGATATACAATGTGGAATGCTTACATCCCGCTCAAGTTATATGCTTTAAACATTGTCAGCTAAATTTTCAGAGGTCACATAATATTCTCATTTTAAAATACCGTCGGACATGTCTGGATCCTTCCGCTGACAGGTAGAGTAGAATGTATAAATAAAAGGGCTGGGACAGTAAGAGGGAGATTATCAAGAGAGACGTAGCAGGATCTAGCTTGATTACCTTAGAGATTCATAACACAGAACAACAGGGTCCAAGAGCCTCTGTGAAAAAAGACAACTGTATTCCACATTTCTGACACCCATCCATTGAAGTGACACACCACTAAATTCACCTGGCTATTTCCATTTTTACCTTCCCTAAAAATAGAATTTCCCACATGGATGTGGTGATATGTGTCTCTAGGAACAAGACTAAATGCATCAACTTTTACTTCTAGTTTTGAACTAGTATACTTCTAGTATCAATTAACACTGAAATGATTTGATTCTGACATGCAAGCTGAGTTAAAAAAAAGTTGAATAAGGCAAAAGTCTCAATAGAATTACATTTATACTATCTTATAAGGTCTAGAGGGGACAGAGAACTCCTAACTCTGCTTTTAAGATAGGAATAAATGCTGATAACAAGACTGAAAATAAATGAGAAACTGCTAATGTAGTAAAAAGGGAAAGCGACTAACACACGTCTCTAACAAAAGCACCTGGAAAGTCTTCCAAAGGAGATAAATAAGGCTGTGAAGAGAAAAATAACGTTGCCTCTCTTGTGAGTGGGTTTCTTTTGTTTGTGAATTATATTGCTTTAGAGAGACTGGGGGTGAAGCCTATATCTTTCCTCTGATTTTATCGAGACTTTTAAATATTTTAAACACGTTTTAGATTATGTAGAGTTTGAAAAGGTGGTAAGTGGGAAGAAAGCTAATCTCAATTAAAGGAAATGCTAATAGAAGTAAAATAATTCTTTAAATTATATAAATTATAGAAAATAATCAGGGCATAAGTTAGAGACAATTTCCTGTGTGTGATTTCTGTAGCACCCCTTGTAGAGCCTGAATAAGGCCATCCCTGGAAGGGTGAGAGTGAAAGGGACAAAGCATCAATCAATGTGGACGGATTCGGGTGTCGGGCAGATCAGCTCTCTAGCACACACTGACATCCCCAGCTGTGTGACCCCAGCTGTGTGACTTCAGCAGCTGGGAGGGCTGCTTACCTCTTAAGCCATATCATCTACACCTGTGAAAAGGAGCCCATACCCCAGAGGTTGTTTGGGAGTTAACATAGTGCTTGAAACACCCTTATCACAGTGTGTAGTAAGCTTTTAAGGAGTGGTAGGTATTATTACTGCTATGTTTGCCACTATTCTGATCCCAGAAAAGAGGGGACCTGCCATGTAAAAGCTGATTCCCTTGGCTAGAGGTTTGAGGTGAATTGTTTGTAAATATTTGCTCCCTTGAACATCTCTGCAGTTGCAAGTTTAGATTTGGTATCTGTGTGGCTGTGGATGCATCAGAGGGCAGACGAGAAAAGATCGTGAGGGGCGGAAGGTCTTATATATCCTTTGCCTATACCAGTTTACTACTTTGGGCTGTGTGCTAGAAAAATTACTGATGGTTGGTAAGAGGGTTTTTCACTTCTTCGTGACCGAGTGTGTCTTTTACCCAGCTTCCCTTTGCTTACTCTAGAGAAAGCAGCATTGTTTAGTCAGTTTACTGAAAAGAGAGAGGTGTGCTGAGAAAAAGTAAGTCCTGCCTGAGTCGGGATCTGATAACTTCCTAAGTGAGTTGCCTTTTGCAAGTCACGTAGCCCTTTGGAGCATCCATTTCCCAAATGTAAAATGCAAATTAGTAACTTCTACTTTCCAGGTTGTTGCAGATAAAATGTTATATTGGATGTAAATCTAAGTGTTGAACAAATGCCAGCTCCCTCTCGGTTCTTCTCCATCAAGAAACAAAACAGCAAGAGCCCCTTCACACAGCTAGACAAGCAAACTCTCGGGGATTGAGGCCATTGTAGGGCTGTCCACACCTCCAGTTTAGGAGGCGACATCTCTCAGCTGCAAGTTGTTGCTATTTTCCTTCAAAAATTCATAATACTATTGGACTTATGGGTAAATACCTTTTCTGATAACAAGACTGGTTCTAAGGATGAATGGTGCTTAAAACTCAGAGAAGAAATAATAGCAAATTGGATTTGGAAATCTCTGTCTTAGTACGATTGAATTTGAGAAAGAGCCAGATTATTTTATTAAATGTTACCTTTAGAAGGATGGAAAAATATAAATCCTAAAAGCAATTTAGAGTTTTCATGGCATTGACCACATTCTTAGTTCTTTTGAGTTCACTTCATAGTGACAGTGAGAAATTTTTTCAGGATCAACACTGTTATTTGATTCTCAGTTGACAGCTGGGATGTTTTTAAGTGTGTCTACCACTTCGAAGAAATTCTTGACCTACTTTAGAATTAGTTTTTCCAGTAAATTTGACCTTTAGTGATTATCTTAGCCACAGATCTTTCTTCAGATGATTCTCAAAGATAAAATGTGGCTTGACCAGGCTTATTTTAGTTTAGTCAGGCATGTATTTTTTTTCTTTTTGAAATTATATCAATCAAAAAATAAAAATGTGATCTTAAAAATTAGGGGGAGTTTTCTGTTTGTGTTTTATTTTGTTTATATTTTTAAGAAAACAGGTTATGTTATATTATTTCTCCATTATTTTGTTGTTTTCATTTTTCAAATTAGATTCTTCTACCAGAGTATATTAGAGCTGAGTGCTAGAATATGATAAGCTATAATTCATATTATAATAAATGTTTTATTTTATGCACATGTATATATTTAAGAACAAAAATAATGTTAGTGATTAACAGAGTTTTATTCCAGAATTTAGCATTTTTTTTAAAAGGCTTTCCCCATTATTTGGCTTATTTTGAGGACCTTAACTTTAAAACATTTGCATAGAACAATCTACCCAAGAGAGATTTGTGCTAAAAATTGGTAGAACTCAAGTTTCTAGTACCTGCCTGAGCGTCAATCAACCCCATCTAAGAATAAGATTCAGAAGAACAGAATCTTTTGGAGGTAAATTTGAGAGAGAGAGCTGGAGAAATTGGCCAAGGTTTATATAGCCATGCAGAATTTAATTGAACAAAGAAAACAAATGACCGTGACCAAGGGCTTATATGTCAAGCACTATATTCTGTGCTTCCACATATTTAATTCAGTTAAAGTCTCCTGAAAGTTTAGATGTTTAGACCCAACTTTATGCCTTCAGAAACAGCAAGATGAGATAAACTTCAAAGATCACAACATTAATAAGCAGTGACCCTAGTTTAGCAATCTAGATCTGTGACTTCACAGCTCCTGTTTTTTTCCATATTATCTGTGAACTATGAAGAAGCTGCTTTTATGCTGTTCTCTATGCTGTTGCAATCTATAAAGAAGTTTTGTAAACCTGCAATAACATTACAGGTTTTTAGTTGTTTTTGTCCCTAAACATGCTTGCATTCACTGATTCATTCTCTTAAATATTCATTGAGCACTCACTGTAACTATTTCACAATCTGGCACTAAATGAATGACACCAAGTCTCTGATCAGGGCACTTACGTCTTGCTGTGAATGTATGGGCTTCTTACTGTAATATAGTTTCTTCCTTAGGACCCCCAAATTGCAAGAGCCTGGAATAACAATTCCAAGTACACCTCAAAGTTAGTTGAGTGATATGTGGGAGTCTAAGCTACTCTAGCTGCTTTCAGGAAATTTCTCCCAGAAAGTGGTCTTGAGTTCTTTTTTCACTTTCTTCCTTTCTTCTTTTTGCTTGAAATGTGGGTATACTGGATGGGACTTCATCCTGGAGAAAGAGGACGAGGGCCACACCCTCAGGGAGGCACAGCAGAAACTTGGAAGTAGCCCTGCTTCCAGACAATGAAGGAGCTTCCAGAGTAGTTCTGGACCACGCACATTTGGATTGTTTAGAAAAAGACATTCAATTCTATTTCATGTGGATTGCTGTTACTAGCAACTGAGCCTACTTTATATTAAAACATTATGTTTTGATTTTCAGTTAATTTTATTGTTTTTCATTGCTCAGAATGCCCAGAACAGTCTTAATCCCTTCTATATGCTGTAGATATGGCTAGAGTTTTCTCAGGAAAACATTATTTGAGCTCCTGGATCCACCTGGACCTGGATTGACCCTCTAGATTTTTCAGTTTTGGTAACTAACATGTTCTCTTTTTTTTCCTTCTTTTTGCCTAAACCAATTTCAATTTGCGAGGGAAAGAGTTTTGACAGAACAATATGCATATGTTTATTTATTAATGCATGTATTTATTATTTAGACAGTGACCTGATATATATTTATGTTACAAACATAGACCAAAGATTGATTAACATATAAATATACCATGTAGTGATCTATCACTAGTTTTCCCATTTTATAGGTGAAAAATCTGAGCTGATATATTACTCTCAAATCTCAAGATTTCTTAAGTTCAATTGCAAATTGCATCTATTTCTTTCACGTCATCTTACCCAGTATACATCTAAATGCGTACTGGTATAATGCAAGTTCTATTTTCACTTTTATGAGTTGTACTAGTCTGGTTATCCTTGAGAGGAAAAAAATAAAACCTAGTATATGTGAAGATAAAAAGAATTCTGAATTATCATCCTCTCTCCATTATTTACAAATATATTGAACAGCTAAAAAGTAGAAGAAAGAAACACCTCATGGAGCTCAGTTTTTTCCTGGTGTAGAACTGATTCCTTGATTCCTTGAAAATCCTTCCTAATATGTTATCTAGTCTGGGCCCCCAATGTTATGGCTTTTATCAAGTCCCTTGGAAGATTATATCTCACACAGAAGTTTGGAGCATACCAAACAGCTCCTGAAACCCAAAGTAAGCTCGTTTATTGCTGTCACTTGTGAGACTTTGCTGCTCAAACACGGCTCTTTTCTTCCCCCCTTCATGAATGCCCTCGCTGACTTCTGGTTCTCTTCTTGTCTTTGAACATCCTTTGAGTTGTATATCCACATGGATTAAGTTCATTCTCTCTTAGTAAATCCATTTGACTTGTTACTGGGTTATTAATCCTTTCCAAATAATTGTGAAATAGTTGATAGAATTATTTCACATTTTGGAAGTAAAAAATAGCATTTGGGCTGTAAATACAAACTTGACATTGAGGGTATGACCCAACTAATTATCATATCCATTTATCTAATGTATATACTTATAGATTACATGTGTATTTCTAAATGTGGTTTTAAAAAGTTGTGTTTAAACTTTGGTAGACCTGAAATCCTTTCTGTTTATAATGTTTGGTTAAATGAAATAATTTTTATATTCTCCTTGGAAAAGTCTGAAATTATTTTTCCTGGTTAATCATTGAGTAAAAGTATCCAATAAGCTCCCCATTCCACTTCCACTTCAGATAAAATCCAAACTCCTTTCTGTGAACTATGCGGTCTAATCTGACCTGCCATCCCTGCCTTTCCAATCTCTTCTTCTTCTGCTTTCTAGCCGGGTTGTCTGGTTCCCCTAAGTTTATGAATGTTATAACTGCATATGAATGGTTTTCTCTGTTTCCAGTCTCAGCCTCTCAGCTATTCCTGCTCCAAGTCCGTTTTATTCCCCCCTTTACCCTCTTCATTTCCTAATGATCTCCATTCATTGTTATTAACATTATGCTTCTTGGCACAGAAGCAGAGATTACATTCTGACGTCCACGTAATTTTTGGGTTTTGTATTAGAACTATCCCATTCCCTATTGTTTATTGTTTACCTCATAAAATATGTTCTTACATTTGGGCAACAAAGACAAGTATAAGTCAACACATCAGCTAAGAGTAAAAGAAAATAAATATATTTTTAAAAATCTACATCGTATCTAATGAAATTCTATTGTAACAGTTGGTTATTATATAGATTAAAAGGATTATAAAATATTATTAAAAAAACAAGCACAATGACATTATCTATTTTAATAGCTTATCATCTAGATGAGAAAGCTGAAACTCAAGGAGAATAAATAACTTGGCATAGGTCACATAGCTAATGAATGGCAGACGTCAGATTAAAGCTCTCATCTTTTGAAGACTTTTGATGCCTGTGTATGTCTCACTATACTTGTGTTCGAATCCCTCAGCATTTATTATGGCATTTTACTTGCATCAAAGAAACCATTAAGAATTAACTAGAGGCACTGGTTACCCTCTGATTTTCCTTTTTATGTTTTATACTCATAAGCAAATGTGACAATATAGATATCTTTTCCCTCTATTTTTATTAACTACTATTGGTTGATAATGTATTTTTTTCTTGAAATCAGGACCTGGTGTATGTATGTATATATATATATACATAATTTTTACATATAATTTAATATATAATTATATAATATATAATTTTATATATAATGTATATATATATAACTTTTTAAAATTGGCTTTGGTGCTGAAAGAGCTTGGTAAATTCTCCCCAGACCTCGCTCTCACACCTTCTACTCTCACCTCCCCTAGCCTTGCACCACTCGTCTACCTGAAGAAGGAAATGAACCAAAAAGAGGGCCAGTGAAGCTCTGTGCCTGAGTGAAATGTAGCATGGTAGGTGCAGCAAGGAAACAGGTGGGGACGCTGTAGCCTCTGCCATGTTTGTGAACTGCGAGGAAGGGGTGTGTGGCATTTAGCGTTGCAGACAACTGGTGACACCATTTAGTGTTTAAAACTACTTTGAGCCTGGGGGAGGAACTTGTAAAAATAAATAAAGGGGTTACATTTATTCCATGTGATAAAGAAAGCAGAGGGCTCAGTTGAATTTGGAGGGAATGTTGAAGGTTGTATTCTTAAGGACACAGCACTCCATCCCATTTGTTGATTTAAAAGTAGTCTAACATACTAGAATGTCTAGAGATAGTTAATAGCTTTTAAGGTAACTTTTAATAAGGTACATTCTAGTTTTATTTGATCATCAGTTAGGCAAACCACTCTTGCTGAGCCATTAAGGCATAGACTAATAAAATAAAACAAAGCTTCTTGGTGGATGTAGCAATATTGTAAGGCTTGATGAGAATGAAGAGAATCTAAATTAACCAATAACAATCTGGAAACAAGACATTTCCCGGGGATTAATGACAGGCTGGGTGGAGTTGATGCACCATCGCTATTCTGTGGACCATTAACCTCAGCTGATCATTAATTCCCAAGAAATACCTGATGGTGAGGTCATTACTACAATGATCACTTTAAAGGGGGAAAGGATGGCAGATTAGAGAGTGGTAGAGTCAAAAGAACGGCGATTATTTCATATGAAGCAAGTGTTGCAGAGACCAACGGGCTTATTGAGTCATTTCTCAGTTTGTGAAGGAGAATAAAGCAGAAGGCATCCCTCTTTTTAGAGGATTGATTGGAGGAGTGGATAAGGAGTCCTGTTAGCAATACACATGGTAAAGGATGTGACATTTTTGTTCAACAAGGATCTTGAAAAATGACAGCGTTTCTGATGATGCGAGATTTCCAACACCAGAGTTAAGTAGCATTGGGATTTGATGTACATGCCACCACGTTTGTGTTGTTTTTATTTACTGGATGTAATGGGAGTGATGAGGAGGACTGGGGGGAGGTGAAGGCTGCACTTCTGAGGGAGCATAATTTGGAGTCCTTACGTTTTTTCATCTGTGGAGATAAAGGGATCGATCTAGATGTCTCCAAGGGCCAATCCAGCTGTGATGTTTATCTGGTGTGTATTTAAGGAGACAAAGATTTTCCTGGGATAAGCTTTGAAATAGTGAGGTAAACCACTGGAAGAGGAGACCAAGGGCTTCTCTTAGAGGTATAAACATCTTCTGGTGGGTGGGAGAGAAGCTATTTATTTATTTTTGAGAAATGACTCATTCTAGGTTGCCGCCTTCTAGCAAAACAAAAATTATTTAAATGTCAATTCCTTACCGTTTTAATTGAATTTGAAGAAGAATCCTACAGGCAGCTGATTCCCTGTTCTCCTGTTGTGAGATCCAGTGATGCCAAAGGGCTGCTTTACTGCTGGTTAATATTTAAAAACCAGAGACTTCTATATGTAAATGGAATTTGAATCGGGAGACTAAAGCTCAGACACAGGGGTTGCCAGGCTGGCTCACCTTCTTGACCTTAACCTTCTTCTGCTCATTCCCTTCTCTCATCCACCGGGATTGTCTCACCCCTTCATCAGCTCAATTATCTGTCCTTTCAGCACGTGCCAAGCACTTTCTATGTGCCAGGGGCTGTGCTATGCGTTATGACACTAACGGTGAATAAGACATAGCTCTTGACCCTAAGGAATAACAATTTCATATAGGTAGATATAATTAAAAGAAGAAAAGGAAGAAGATGAGTGGTTGTTATAAAAGAAGTAGAGGCACAGGGAGGAAGGGGTCTTCCCTTCCCAGGGGTTTCTTGAAGCTTGGGAGAGGTATTTCAGAACATTCTTGCTGTGAGTCTTAGAGGCTGAATGGGGCCTACTCCACGGTGGCTCAGGTGGAAGGTGGCTGACACCATAAAATCACAAAACAGCAGAACATAAGCAGAAGTGGCAAGTAATTCAACACGACTGGGACAGAGGGAGGGTGGCTGGAGATGAGGCTGAGGGATCAGGCCGAGAAAGGCTTTTGCACGGACAGCGGATGGAAATCACTGCACTGGAAGAAGAGGTGAGCCTGACCTGGAGAGCAGGGAGCACATGAATGAAGGGAAGACGTGAGAAATAATTCACAGAAAACACAAGATGAACTCCCTGCTGGAGTTGGAAAGGGTGAGGGAGAGGGGTTCGGGTATCCTGCTGGAACTGTGAGGCTGCGTGGAGAACAGAGGAGGGTCGGCCGGTGTAGGGAGGGGACGAGCAGAAACAACCCTGAGCTCTGCTCTGCTCGTAGGTGACTGAGAGGTGGTCATAAGGGGATAGGAAGTGGGTACTAGGAGATATGTGGGCTGAAGCTAAAGGAATGTGCAAACTGGGAGTGAGGAGAACATACGTGGTGAGACGGAAAGGGAATGGAGGACGCCAGTGATCAGAGGGCTGCCTGGGGAAGGCTGCCCAGAAGCAGCCCCGCAAGAGAGAGCGGAGGGGACGGCGGCGGGGACCCCAGAGCTGCGGGCGAACGTTGGAAGGGCGTGACACAGTGGGGACAGAATGACAGTAGATCAAACAAACCGCAGGTCCACACTGCTGGTTAGTAAGAGAGGTAAAATTTGAACCCGTGTCTCTGACTCCAGAGTCCACTCTTCAGTCCCTCATCCCCACCCCGTGTCATCCGCGGCCTTATGTCTCACAGAGGCTGTTGCGCAGGCAGGACCAGCCCAGGGACCCAGTGACTCCCGGAGCCACGGAATAAACTCCTCCTACCTCCCCTGCCCTGGGGTCTCCCACCTACTGCTCAGATGCCTCTAGGATACTGATACTGGACTTTTCCTTGGCCTGTCCCCCACCTGCTAAATTAGACCTTCCTGCCGGCCCGGGGCTGGATGCACCGAGCGTGGGGTGCTTCGCTGGGGACCCCGCGCACCCCTGCAGTGCGCTGTGCCCGCCTGGCTCGCGGTATGAGTTTATTTTTAAGTACATTTTTAGAACTTGCTGTATGGTAGATAATAACCTAAGTCCTGGATAACATAGCAGTGAACAAAACATTACTTGACTTTAGGAACCCATGAGCTCACGTTACTTGGGAATAACTTTTTGCTGTGCTGTAATCCTGGAATGTCTCCTTAGAACCTGCTCCTAAAACGGCACTTTCCTTATAACTGGGAAATCAGTTAAGAACTGGAAAAACTAGGCAGTTTTTCAAATAGTATTTTCAAATAGCATTATTTGAAATAGGCTTATATTTTCAGTTTATAAACATAAACAATATCAGCGTTGGAATATGCTAAAAATAGTTATTGCTTAATATTGATATTGTTGCAAGTGTAAAACTGACTTAATTTAACTACCTTTAAGATGGTAGGTCGTAAAGCTACTGCTGGTGCATGCTTAAGGTCACTGTTAGAACAGAGTTCTCCTAACCAAAATTATTTCCCTAAATAATGCCCTGGCTTTAATGTTTCCAGGAATAATTATCATGTAAATGCCTTTAAATGTTGATCGGAAAGTTTGAAAGGTTTGGTGAGTTGCTGAAAATACTGGCTGGGAGGCAGATGTGTCTTATTCAATTTCCTGTTACCTTTGGAAAGATGTTCAGATGTTTTCTGTGTTTGTTTCCTCATCAATAAAATGACAGTGTTGAGACTCATAACCCTTAAAATCTCTTCTGGCTCTACAATGCTGTGATTCAATTAGAGCTTAATGTCCACCTCAAATAATAGGAATCAATAAATATATTTATTTCACTACTGATTATATGCTGTTAACCTTCATTGAATATAATTGTTCTTGTATGCTTCACAGGTTTCACCAGATCTTAAATAAACATTTTTTCAGTGAATAAATGATTAAGTCAGAATTGAGGAATTATTTCAAACAGGCTTTAAGCAGCAGCTGCAGGTCTGTCTCGCTCTTGGCCTTTGGCTGCACCCACTTCACTAACCTCCAACTCTTGGTCTGACCAACCATTTGTTTTCTCTGCTTTTGCTTCTAGAATAAAAAAAATCATACTGTTTCATTTATTGGTTTTGTAGTTTCTTATGTTTTCTTTTATTGTTTCGGATGCATTGAGGGTACAAAGAATTAGGTTACACGGATTGCATTTGTTGGATAAAGTCCCTCTTGTAATTGTGTCCTGCCTCCAAGAGGACTGATCCCCCAACCCCTGCCTCCTCCCCTCTCTCTGCAGCCTAATTCTACCCCAGCTTTGTGTTAGCTCATCTATGGCCTTCATATCAGAATTGAGTACACTGGCTTCTTGCTTCTCCATTCTTGTGATGCTTTACTCCAACTTGATACAGGTTAACACGAAAGATGTAAAGTCTTTTCAAATGACAGAATAGTATTCCACGGTATACATATTCCACAGCTTGTTAATCCATTCCTGGGTTGCTGGGCATTTAGGTTGTTTCCACATTTTGGTGATTGTAAGTTGACCTGTGATAAACAGTTTAGTGCAAATGTCCTTATGATAAAATGATTTCTTTTCTTCTGGGCAATTTATGTTTCAGAGTTTTATATACATTTGTCAAAGAGTATGTGCTCTTTATGGGGAGTGGTGTGGCTTTTTTCACTCAATTTATTTCGAGATTGATCCATGTTATTGTGTATATCAATAGTTCATTCTCTTTTATAGCTGAGTAGTATTTCATTATCTGGATAGAGCACTTTTTTTTTTTTTTTACTACATTTACCTGTTAAGTGAATACCTAGAAGTGAAATGGCTTGGTTGTGTGGTAAACACATGTATAACTCTTTAAGAAACTGCCAAATAGGCACCAAAGTGACTGTAAAATTTTACCTTCCCACCTGCAGTAGATGACAGTTTTAGTTGCTCTGCATTCTTGCCAACACTTAGAATGGCAAACCTTAAATTTTAGGCATTCTGTGTTTGTACTTGTATTTTACTGAACTTTCAATTTTATTTCTCCAGTGAATAATGTTAAGCATCTTTCTGTATACTTATTTATCACCTGGATGTCTTCTTTAGCAAATAAATTTTTAAAATTTGCTTTTAATTGGGCTATTTGGAGCTCTGTTATTGAGTTTTGAGAGTCATTGTATGTTCTGGATACAAGTCTTTTATCACATAGTTGACTGGAACTGTTTTATGCCAGTCTGTGACTTCTTTGATTCCATAAACGATGATTTTTTTTTGAAAGATAAAAAGATTCTTATTTTAATAAAGTTTAATTTATCATTATTTATTTATTTATCTTTTGATTTCAAATTAATATGAAGATACAAACTTTTAGGTTACATAGTTCTCACTTTTAAGGTAAAGTTCAAGTTGTAGAAGAGCCCCTCATTTTTTAAATAAATGGATTTTGCTTTATGTGTTTTATCTGAGAAATCTTTGCCTAACTTAGGGTCACAGATTTAGGTCTATGATGATGTAAGGCATGGGCCAAATCTCATCTATTGTACATGGATATTTAATTGCTCTAACACCATCTTTTCTCCTCTGAATTGCCTTTGCCTCCTTGTTGAGAATCAGTTGACTGTGAGTTTGTGTCTCTTCCTGTCCTTACCATTTTTCCCAGTTGATCTTAATGACAGTACTGTGTTATCTCAATGATGTTGTTTGATAATGTCTTCAAGTCAGGTGGCAGAATTTATCATGTTCTTCTTTTCCAAAGTGGGGCTGGCTATTCTAGCTTTGTTGTATTTCTGTTTGAACTGTAGATACTTTTCTCACTCATAGATATTGTATAACTTTCCATTTATTTAAGTTGTCCTTAATTTCTCTCAGAAAAGTTTTGTAGTTTTCACTGGGTAAGCATTGTATGTCCCTTGATGGGTTTACCTTTGCATCTCTGTGTTTAATTTTTTTATACTACTGATTTATAAGCAGAATTATCTTTTTAATATCATTTCCCATTTTATTATTGGTAGGATATAGAAAGATTATTTTTTAATGTTAAACTCACTTATAAGTTTTGTAACATTTTTGTAGATTCCATAGGATTTTTAGAGGTAGATGTCATTTTGTTTGTGAATAAAAGTCATTTTAGTCTGTATTTTTAATTTGGATAACTTTTACATTTTTCTTTCCTCCTGTACTGGATAGCACCTTCAGTACAATGTAGAATGGAAATGATGAGAGGGTATCATTGCCTCGTTCCTGATCAAACGCAGTCAGTCTCTCACAATTAAGTATACTGTCAGGCATGGATTTTTGATAGATTTACTTTATCAGGCTGAGAAAGTTCCTTTCTATTCTCAATCTGATAAGACATTTATTTTTGTTTAAAATCAGGAATGGATGTTGCATTTTGAATCTTATTAAAAGCTTTTTTTATTAATATATGTGATCATATTATTTCTTCTTAGTTCGTCAACATAGTGAATAATATATATATTTTTAATATATAACATAATTAGTAAATTATTATAATATATAATTAAATAGTATATAATAATAATTTAATGATATATTATATAACATATTCTATATTATTTATAACATATAATACTATATATTAATACTTACATGTTTATATACTACACATATTATATATATAATATTACATATTATAATATTAATGTATCATATATAATTATATTGTATATTATATATAATTATATAATAATATAATTATAACATATATTATTATATATAATATATATTTTATGATTCTGTATTATACATAATAATATAATATATTATTAAAACATATAATCATATATATTATATAATGTAACATTGTAATTATTATATAATAATATATAACATAATATATTAATTTAATAATATATGTTGATATCTATATCTATATGATCTTAATGACAGTACTGCATTATCTTGATGTTATAGTTTGGTAATGTCTTAAAGTCAGGTGGCACAATGAAAAACCAACCTTGCGTTACTGGAATAAACCCCACTGGGCCATTATACAGAGTGGTCATAAAGTTTATGTGCAATTTAAAATTACACAGGAACTCTGTGGCTACCCTGGACATTACCCTTTTTATATCTTCTTGTATTTAGATTGCTTAAAATTTATAATTATTCCATATATGTATAGAGGTATTTAATTTTCTTTCTTTTCTTTTAGATTTAGATAGATTTTGTTTGAGACAGAGTCTCAAAAAACATTTAGATAGATATTGCCCTCGGTAGGGTGCTGTGATGTCACAGCTCACAGCAACCTCAAACTCTTAGGCGTAAGAGATTCTCTTGCTTCAGTCTCCCAAGTAGCTGGGACTACAGGAGCCTGCCACAATGCCTGGCTATTTTTTTTTTTATTGTTGTTGCAGTTGTTTAGCTGGCCCTGGCTGAGTTTGAACCCACCACCCTTGGTGTATGTGGCTGGCACCGAGCCAGTTTTCTTTTCTTGTAATGTCTCTGTCTTGTTTTGGTATCAGGGTAATAATGGTAGCCTGATATAATGAGTTGGGAGTTATTCTCTCCTCTTGAAGTTTTTGTAAAAGTTGGTGGTGAATTGGTATTATCTCTTTCTTAAATGTTTGGTGTAATTTATTAGTGGTTCCGTTTTCACCTGGACTTTTCTTTGTATATTTTTTTGAAATATTTTAAACTAAAAATTTTGTTTATTCAATAGAATTGCTATTCAATAGAATTTTTATTTATTCAATAGAATTGCTATTTTTTTAGTCATATATTTGCTATGTCTGTTTCTTCTCAGGGCTGCAGTCCCTGTTTCAGTCTTCCGCATGTGGCTAACCAGTTCTCCCTGCACCATTTATTAAATAGGGATTCTTTTCTCCAGTGTATGCTTTTGTTTGGTTTATTGAGGATCAGATGGTAATATGTGGCTACATTCACCTCAGATTTTATATGTTATTCCATACATCGATGTCTCTGTTTTTATGCCAGTACCAGGCTTTTCTGATCACTATAGACTTGTATCATAACCTGAAATCTGATAATGTCATGCCTCAAGATTTGATTTTATTGCTTAAATTGCATTGGCTATTCAGGTTTTTTTATGATTCTGTATGAATTCAAGTACCACTTTTTCAAGTTCTTGAACGTATGATGTTGGTACATATAACTGTACTTTTGTAGCCATTCGCCAACACCTTTTCATTCCTACCCATCTCTTTCCCTTTCCAGCCTCTAGTAAACACCATTGCACTCTGTACCTCCATGACATCCACCTTTTTAGCTCCCGCATTTGTGTGCAACAAGAGATAATTGTCTTTCTGTGAGTGGTTTGTTTTCTTAATATAATGACGTCCAATTCCATCCACGTTCCTGCTAATGACATGATATCATTCTTATTTATGGTGGAATAGTATTCCATTATGTATATAGCCATTCATCTGTTGATGGATACTTAGATTAATTCCATGTCATGGCTGTTGTGAATAATGCTGCAATTAACATGGAAGTGTTAATATCTCCTTAATGTACTGATTTCATTTCTTTTCCCCTTCTTTTGGATTTCTGGATCATATGGTAGTTTTATTTTTAGGTTTTTGAGGTTTTATTCTATTTTAGTTCTATTTTTAGGTTTTCTCATACAATTTTTCATACTAGCTGTACTACTTTACATTTTCACCAACAGTATAGGAGCATTCGTCTTTCTTCACATCCTCATCAGAGCTTCTATTTTTAATGATAGCCAATCTAACTGCATTGAGATATTATCTATTTGTGGTTACATTTCCCTGATGATTAGTGATGTTGAGCATTTTTTAAAAAATACCTGTTGGCAATTTGTATGTCTTTGTTTGAGAAATGTCTATTATGGTTGCCTACTTTAAAAATAATATTATTTGTGTTTTCAATAGTAAGTGGTTTGAGTTCCTTATGTATTCTGATTATTAATCCCTTCTCTCATTCTGTATGCAGTCTCTTCAGTTTGTTAATTGAGTCCTTTGCTGTACAGAAGCTTTTTAGCTTGATAAAATCTCACTTATCTATTTTTATTTGATTGTCTATACTTTCGAGGTCTTATCCAAAAATATTTTTCAAGACTTATGTCCTGTGGCATATCCCTAATGTTTTCCTCTGGTAGTTTCATAATTTTAGGTCTTAGATTTAAGTTTTTAATCCATTTATAGTTGTGTTTTGTATATGATGTAAGATGAGAAATGTAGGTTCATTCTTTTGCATGTGAATATCCATTTTTTCCAGCATAATTTGTTAAAGAGATAGTCCTTTCCCCCAATATATGTTGTTGGTGCTTTTGTTAAAAATGAGTTGGTTATAAGTGCATAGATTTATTACTTTTTTGTTGTTGTTGTTGTTCCATTGCTTTATGTATCTGTTTTTATGCCCATACCACATTATTTTTGTTATTATAACTTTGTAGGGTAATTTGAAATAAGATAGTGTGATTTCTCTAGTTTTGTTCTTATTGCTCAGTATTATTTTAGCTATTCATGGTCTTTTGTGGTCCATATGAATTTCACAATTATTTTTTATTATTTCTGTGAAGAATGTCACAGAAAAGACATTGTACTGAATCTGTAGATGACTTTGAGTAGTACAGACAATTTTACAAGATTAATTCTTCCAATCCACAAGCATGAAATATCTTTTCTTTCTTATGTGTCCTCTACAATTTCTTTCATAAGTGTTTTGTAGTTTTTCTTGTATATATCTTTCACTTCTTTGATTAAATTTGTCCCTAGGTACTTTTTTTATTTATTGTAAATGGAATTGCTTTTCTTGATTTCTTTTTCAGATTGATTCATGTTAGTTTATAATAATGCTACTCATTTTTGTATGTTGACTTTGTGTCCTGAAACTTTGTTGAAGTCTTTTATCAGTCCTAAGTGTTTTTTTTTTTTTTTTTTTTTGGTGTACTCTTTAGGTTTCTCTAAATATAAAATCATGTTATTTATGAACAAATATAATTTTACTTCTCCTTTTTCAGTTTGGGTGCTCTGTATTTTTTTCTCTTGCTTAATTTCTCTGGCCAGGACTTCCAGTAATATGATGAATAACAGTGGTGAGAGGGGGCATCCTTGTCTTGTTCCAAATATTAATGGAAAGACTTACAATTTTTCCTATTTTACTATGAGAGCTATGGGCTTGGCATATGTAGCCTTTATAGTATTGAAGTGTGTTCCTTTTTTACTCATGAGTTTTTGTAATTAATTTTGTTGATGTGTTGAACCATCCTTGCATCTCTGGGATGAATCACACTTTATCATAATGAATAATCTTGATAATGTGGTGTTAAGTTCTATTTGCTAGTATTTTGCTGAGGATTTTTGCATCTATGTTCATTAGGGATATTGGACTGTAGTTTTCTCTTTTTGTTGTTTCTTTATCTGGTTTTAGTACTAGGGTAATGATAGACTTGTAGAATGAGTTTGCAAGTATTACACACCTTCAATTTTTTAGAAGTTTGAGTAGAATTGGTATTAGTTATTCTTCAAATATTTGGTAGAATCCTTCAGTAAATCCATCAGGTCCTGGGTTTTTCTTTGATGGGAGATCTTTTATATTAATAACTACTTCAATCTCATTTCTCATTATTGCTCTGTTCAGGTTTTTTATTTCTTCATGATTCAATCTTAGTAGGGTGTATGCATCCAAAAATATATCCATTTCTCTTAGGTTTTTCAGGTTGCTAGCATATAGTTGTTTATGTAATAATAGTCTCTAATGCTTTTCTTTTTGTATTTCTGCAGTATCAGTTGTAATGTCTTCTTTTTCATCTCTGATTTTATTTATTCCCCTTTTTTCTTAGTTTAGATAAAGGTTTGCTGATTTTATTTACCTTTTAAAAAAACAGCTTTGGATTTTGTTGATCTTATGGGGGAATTTCAGTTCCAATTTTATTTATTTCTGCTCTAATCTTTATCATTTCTTTATTTCTCCATATTTTGGGTTTGATTTATTCTTTCTTTGCTAGTTCCCTGAGGTGCATTATTAGGCTATTCATTTGGAATCTTTCTATTTTTTGATATAGGCATTTATTGTTATAAACTTCCCTCTTAGTAATACTTTCACTATATCCCGTATGTTCTGATATGTTGTGTTTCAGTATCATTTGTTTTCAGAAATTTTTAAAATTCTTTCTAAATCATTTCATTGATCTGTTGGTTATTCAGGAGCATGTTGCTCAATTCCCATGTACTGGTGCAATTCCCAAAATTCTTACTATTCATTTCTTAGTTTTATTCCATTATGATCAGAAAAGATAACTTGATATGATTTTAACTTTTTTGAATTTGTTAAGACTTGTTTTGTGGTCTACCCTGGAGTATGTTTCTTGTAGTAAGAAGAAAAATACATATCTGCTACAGTTAGGTAAACAGTTCTATAAATGTCTGTTAGGTCCATTTGTTGTAGATGGATAGTTTAATTCCTAGGTTTCCTTCTTGATTTTGTTTATATGTTTTTTTTCCATTGCCAAAAGTGGGATGTCAAAGTCCTTAACTATTATTGTATTGCAGTCTATCCCCATCTTTAGATCTACCAATGTTTGCTTTATATAGTTAGGTGCTCTGTTGTTGAGTACAAATATATATTTACTATTGTTTTATCCTCTTAACAAATTGACACTTTTATCATTATATAATGACCTTCTCTGTCTTATATTACCTGTTTTCTAGTTGTTTTCACAACACATTTCTTCCTTTTTAAATGCCTTCCTTTGTGGTTAAGTGATTTTCTCTGGTAGTCTGTCTTAAGTAATTGCTATTTTGGTTTTAGTGTATCTATTTTTTTTTTTTTTAATTGTTTGGGATTTATTGACGGTACAAAGAATTAGGTTATACTGATTTCATTTGTTAGGTAAAGGCCCTCTTATAATAGTGTACCACTCCAAAGAGGTGTGCCATACATTGAGACCGTGTTCCCTCTCTTCTCCATGCTCCCTCATCCCCCGTTTCCTCTCTTCTCCCTACTCCCTCATTTCCATACCTTCCTTGTAAAAGATCATCTACTGCCATCATATTAGAATCAAGTACATTGGATTCTAGCTTCTCCATTCATGTCATTCTTGCTTCTCTATTCATGTGATTCTACTGAGAAGAATGTGTTCTAACTCCATCCAGGTTAATACCAAAGATCCTTATGATAAAATTCTTTTTGTCTTCTGGGTAGAGTCCTAGAATTGGATTGCAGGATCAAATGGGAGGTCTACATTGAGTTCTTTGAGGATTCTTCATACATCCTTCCAAAAAGAGTGCTTTAGATTGCAATCCCACCAGCAGTAAAAGTGTTCCCTTCTCTCCACATTCATGCCAGTGTCTGCAGCTTTGAGACTTTGTGATGTGAGACATTCTCCCTAGAGTTAGGTGATAACTCAGGGTGGTTTTGATTTGCATTTCTTGATGATTAGGGACAATGAGCATTTTTTCATGTATTTGTTAGCCATTAATCTGTCTTTCTTTGAGAAGGTTCTATTCATGTCTCTTGCCAACTAATTTATGGGATTTCTGGCTCTTTTTCCATTGATTAATTTGAGTTCTCTGTAGATCCTAGTCATCAAGCTTTTGTCTGATTCATAATATGTAAATATATTTCCAATTCTGAGGGTTGTCTATTTGCTTTTGTTGTTGTGTCCTTACCTGTACAGAAGTTATTCAGGTTAATTAAGTCTCATTTGTTTATTTTTGTTGATACAATTGCCATGAAAATCTTCTTAAAATCTTTCCCTAAGCCAGTATCTTCTAGTGTTTTCCTCACACTTTCTTCAGTATTTTTTATTGTTTCATGCCTTAGATTTAAATCTTTTATCCACCTTGAATCAATTTTGTAAGTGTTGAAAAATGCAGGTCCAGTTTTAGTCTTTTACATGTGGTTATCAAGTCCTCTCAGCAGCATATATTGAATAGGGATTCTTTTCCTTACTGTATGTTCTTGCTTGATTGATCAAAGATCAGGTGGCTGTAAGATGTTAGCTTCATCTTACGGTTTTCTATTAGATTCCTGATGTCTATGTCTCTAATTTTGTGCTAATGCCATGCTTTTTTGATCACTATTGGCTTGTAGTATAGCCTAAATTCTAGTAGGATGATGACCCTAGCTTTGTTTTTATTACTAAGAATTGCCTTGGCTATATGGGCTTTTTTATGGTTCCATACAAAATGAACAATTCTTTTTTCCAAATCTTGAAAATATGATGTTAATATTTTGATGGAATAGCATTGAATCTATAGATCACTTTGGGAAGTATAGACATTTTAACAATGTTGATTCTTCCCAGCCATGAGCATGATATGTTCTTCCATCTGTTAATATCTTCTGCTATTTTTTTCTTAGGGGTTCATAATTTTCTTTGTAGAGGTTCTTCACCATTTTCATTAGGTATATTCCTAGGTATTTCATTTTTTTTGAAACTACTGTGAAGAGAATTGTGTCCTTGATTCACTTTTCATCTTGGCTATTATTGGCATATACAAAGGTTACTGATTTGTGGACATTGATTTTACAACATAAATATATATATATATATTTTTTTTCTTTGTATTACATTTATTTTTTATTTATTTATTTATTTATTTTATTAAATCATAGCTATGTACAATGGTATGATCATGGGGCATCATACATTAGTTTCATAGACCGGTTGACATGTTTATATCACATTGGTTAACATAGCCTTCCTGGCAATTTCACAGTCATTGTGTTGAGACATTTACATTCTACATTTACTAAGTTTCACATATACTATTGTAAGATGCACCACAAGTGTATTCTCACCAATCCCCCTCCTTCCATCATTTCCAGGAGTCTTGTGATTGAGTCTTTGGGGTTCTCCAAGTATAAGATTATATCATCAGCAAAGAGTGAGAGTTTGATCTCTTCTGCCCCCATTTGGATGCCCTTTATTACCTTCTCTTGCCTGATTGTATTTGGTAGAACTCCAAGCACTATGTTGAATAGTAGTGGCTATAGAGGACAACCTTGCCTGGTTTCAGTTCTAAGTGGAAAAGTTTTCAGTTTTACTCCACTAGCTGTGAGTTTGTTGTAGATGGTTTCAATCAGATTAAGAAATGTGCCACCTATGCCTATATTATTAAATATTTTAATTAGAAAAGAATGCTGAATTTTATTGAATGCTTTTTCTGCATCTATTGAGAGGATCACGTGGTCTTTGTTTTTCTTCCATTGAAATTTTGAATGAAGTCCAGCCTTGCATCCCTGGGATGAAACTTACTTGATCACATGAATGATTTTTTCATATGTAGCTGTAATCTATTTTTTAGGAGTTTATTGAGAATTTTTGCATCTATTTTCATTCATTAGTGAAATTGGTCTAAAGTACTCCTTTCTGGTTGGGTCTTTTCCTGGTTTTGGTATCAGGGTGATATTTGATTCATAGAACATGTTGGGAAAAGATTCTTTCCTTCTCAATTTTTTTGAATAAATTTTCCAGTATAGGTATATCACATGCCTTCTCCTATACATCACCACTTCACTGTGCACCCCAAGCTATGACTCCAGGTAAGGTTCCCATGCCAGCTATGGCTGGATTCTCTTTTTTATCCCCATTTGTACCAGAAGTGCTCAGACTAACGATCCTTTTGGTCCTTCGTTTTGTTCCACTCCTTGTAGTGTATCTATTATGGATTTTTGTTTATTGGTTACCATGAACCATTTTACAAATAACATTGTTTTAACAATATTTAAACTTGATTCCAACTTAACTTTGATAACCACAAAAAAAATGAAAAGTAACACACAACCAAAAAAAAAAAAAAAAAAGAAAGAAAAGAAAATAACAACACATGGTATACCTTAACTTTCTTCTGCTCCCAGATTTTTAATTTTTGATATCACAGTTTATGTTTTTATATTACCTATATCTTAACAAATTATTTTTTTTAGTTTTTTTTATTGTTAAATCATAGCTGTGTACATTAGTGCAATCGCCTGTACCCATTCTAAGATGCACCATAGATGTGGCCCCACCCATTACCCTCCCTCCATCTTAACAAATTATTGTAGTTATTTTTGTTTGTAATAGTTTTCTCTTTTGAACTTCTTACTAATGATATACATATGTATAATTAGTTTAAGCACCACAATTACAATATTTCTGTAATAACCATTCCTTTCTGTTTGAAGAACTTCCTTAGTTAGCATTTCTTATAGGTCTGGTAATGTAGCAATAAATTCCTTCATCTTTTGTTTGCATGGTAAATTTTACCTATTTCTGAAGGATAACTTTGCTGGATATTGTATTTTTTATTGAAATTTGTTTTTTCCTTCAGAGCTCTGAATATATCTTCCCATTCCCTCCTGGCTTACAAGATTTTTGATGAAAAGTTTGATGCCAGCCATATTAGATCTCTCTTTTAAATTATTATTTTTTAAATTTTTATATTTTATTATTTTATTTTTACATATACATGTGTTTATTAGGTTTCCATTTTTTTTTTTTTGCCTTCACAAAATTAAAAAGACTTAAATTTTAATGACAATAAGAATGTTTAAAATAAGGACTAGAAACAAAAACCTCATCAAGAACAAATGAACATAAATACATTCAGAAAAGGAATCAGACAATTACTACATCAAAATATTAGGCAATAATAATGCAAAGAAAGTAACATTCACATTGTCAAATAAGAGTATGTCTATTATAGAATGCTTTGACTCTGAGGTTCAGTATGGAGTCATCAGTTAACTTCTTATTTTTTTTAAGTTTCAAAAATAGACAACTAATATTTATAAATAAAAGTAACAGATAATTTCAAAAAACAGATCATACCAAATCTTATAGACAACAGAAAAAGAGGAAATGCTTCAAAATCATTCTACTTGATCTAGGTACACCTGATATTAAAATTGAAGAAAATACATTATTATAAAGGGGAAATTACAAACATATGTCACTTATAAATGAGGATGCACTATCCTAAACAATATATTAACAAGTTGAATTAAAAATTAATATATTAATAATATACTTTGGTCAAAATTAAATCCAATTTTTGTGAGAATTAGTCACTACTCAATTCACAGGAATCAATCCCTCAGTCATTTCTGATTGAGGTTACTAGAGATTTTACTTTTTTATTTCTAGTTAGTCTAGCCAAAGGTTTATATATTTTATTTATTTTTCCAAAAAAACCCCTAACTCCTAGTTTCATTAATTTTCTGAATGATTCTTTTGTTTTAAATTTCATTAATCTCTGTTTTAATTTTGGATATTTCTTTTCTTCTGCCGGGTTTAGGCTTAGATTGTTGTTCTTTTTCCATGAGATAGCTTGTGAGTTTGTTGATGTGTTCTCTTTCTGTTTTTCGAATGTAGGCTTCGAAATTTTCCTCTCAGGACTGCTTTTGCTGTATCCCATGAGGTAAATTTTCCTCTCAGGACTGCTTTTGCTGTATCCCATAGGTTTTGTGGGCTAGAACGTGTGTCTTCATTGTTGTTATATTCAAGGAAGTTAATGACTTCCTTTTTTATTTCTTCCCACATCCAAATGTCACTCAGCATAAGGTTGTTTAACTTCCATGCCTTTGTGTGAGGTTGAACATTTTTGTTGGAGTTGAGTTCCACTTTTAATGCCTTGTGGTCTGAGAAGATGCAAGGTAGAATTTCAATTCTTTTGAATCGAATTAAATTATTTGCTTCTTTTCCCTTGATGCTGTTAGGATCCACTTTTTGTATTTGACATTCATATTAATACATGTCTTGGGGTGTTATTGTTTGGGTTGAATCTGGTGACGTTTGATTTTCCCGTACATGTGTATTTATATTTTTCCCTAGGTTTAAAATGTTTTCTGCTATTATTTCTTTGAATAAGCTTTTTACCTCTTTGGCTTTCTAAGTTCTCTCTTTAACTACAATAACCTGAATATTTGCTCTTTTGATGTAAGCTTTGTTCATTCCTTTTCCTTTTTGTTTTTTTCCTCCCTTATATATTTTAAAATAATCTGTCTTTCAACTTACTGATTCTTTCTTCTGTTTGATCAGGGTGTTCATAAAATTCATGTACAATTTATTTAAATTTATTGTACATGAACTTTATGAACATCTTCACTACCGATGCAAGGGTGTCCAACATTTTTTTTCTTCTGCTACACATTGGAAAACGAAGAGTTATCTTTGGCCACACATTAAATACACAAATACTAATGAAAGCTGATGAGTAAAAAATAACGATGTGCATAATTTCTGTGATATCTGATGCTACAAATAAGAAAACAGTTCCCAAATAAACCACATGTGGCTCGGGGCTGCAAATTGGGCATGCCATGGGGCTCTTTATTATATTTTGCATTTCATTCATTATACTTTTGGCTCCAGGATTTGTGTTTGATTTTTTAATTTATTATTTAATTCTCTCTGTTAAATTTCTCTGATGAAAGGCCAGGGAAAGTGGCTCACACCTATTATCCTAGCACTCTGGAAGGCCAAGGTGGGTGGATTGCTTGAGTTCAGGAGTTCAAGACCAGCTTGAGCAAGAACAAGACCCTGTTTTTAAAAATAGCTAGAGTTGTGGCAGGTGTCTGTATCCCAGCTACTTGGGAGGCTGAGGCCAAGAGTTTGAGATTGCTGTGAGCTATGATGCCCCAACACTCTACCCAGGGTAAACAGAGACAGTAAGGCTCTGTCTCTAAAATAAATAAATAAATAAATAAATAAATAAATATTTCTGATCACTCTCTAAATTGATACTCTGTTTTCTTGAAGTTCGTTAAATATACTTATGATAGTTGTTTTGCATTCTTTGTCTGAAAGTTTACATATCTCCATTACGTTACGGTTCATCTATGGCACTTTGTTTGGTGAGGTCATGTTTTTCTGAATGTTCTTGATGTTAGTAGATATGGAATTACACTCATGCATTGATGAATTAGATATTAATTTTAGTCTTTGCAGTCAGCTTTATTTATGCCTTTCCTTGTTCAGAAAGCTTTCCAGGGATTATGAACTGTCCATTGTGTTCCCTTAGCCCAGGGGTCCTCAAACTACGGCCTGCAGGCCACATGCAGCCCACTGAGGACGTTTATCTGGCCCACCGGGTGTTTTTGCCACAGCTGCCTGTCCTGCTTAGTAGCTGACTTGTCCTGGGATGCAGTGCACATGTGTGGAATGTGTGCCAACTCTCTGAATCTCTCCCTGCTGGGTGTTATTGCCATCCTGCTTAGCAACCCATGGTTGGGCCACAGTGCGCATATGTGGAATGTGCCCCACACTCTCCAATTCCTCTCCTACTCTCTGACTCCTCATCTCAGTCTCTGGTGTAATGGGAGGAGTCACCAGATTGCCTGTTCAGAGCCTGCTGCTGCCTAAGGACTGAGGTAAGAACAAGTTAGGATTTTTTTTTTTTAAGTTAGGAGGTCTTTTTTTTTTTTATTTTGCAGTTAGTAGGGCCTTTTTTTGCAGTTAAGGGGGGCCTTTTTTTCTGAAGTTAGGAGGTCTTTTTTTTTTTTTTTTGCAGATGGGGGCATCTTTTTTTGATGAGCCTTTTTAGGCTAGTTAGGTTAGTAGAGCCTTTTTTTTGAAGTTAGGAAAGCCTATTTTTTTAATTTGGTTAGTTGGTTGGGGGTAGTTTCTAGGGTAGTTGCATCACAGTGATAACCCAAGTAGTCAGTGCTCAGTGCTAATGCAAATTGTCAGTGCTCAGAGGTAATGCAAATGGTCAGAGCTCAGAGGTAATGCAAATAGTCAGTGCTCAGCGATTATGATAATTGTAAGTGCTCAGTGTTAATGCAAATTGTTAGCACTCAGTATTAATGCAAATTGTCAGCAGTCAGTGTTAATGCAAATAGTCAGTGCTCAGTGTTATCGCATGGGAACCCCAAACTGTTAATCTGCCTAGGGCCCCATGGGAACTTAATCAGGCTCTGCAGATAGCTGATGAGTAGAAAACCCAATTTAATTGCCAGTAAGTGCATTTATATTCTGATTGCCATTCAGTTGTGTATGATGTTGTATGTTGTATGCTGTGTAAGTCCCGGTTCACACTGTTGCAATCTCTGAGGAGTGCGAGTTCAGCCATACAAGCATATGGCTTGTATGGCTGAACAATTAGATTAGGAAGAAAAAAAGGCATATGTGCCTTCTTTTTTCCTGCAGTGGAATCTGATCACATGGGTCTTCTCATTCCTGTGCAAGTTCACAGATCACAGTGCGGCTCGCACAGGGTAGTGTGAACTGGAAAGGTGGTGGAGGAACTGGCTCTGTAATTGTGCTTGTTCCCACACTGCACTGGTGTGAGCCTGAGGTAAAAGCAAACTTCCACCATAAGGGCACTGGCGAGGCTGAAATGATGTGGACTGGCAAGGCTGCATTGATGGTCACTGATCAGACTGCATTGATGGACAGTGCAGTCTGTATGTCTCTGTGTGGGCAAAGTTATTGCTGCTATATTGTTTTTGGAGATATATATTTTACTAATAGCAATTTGGAATCCCTAGGTAACAATAATATTAAGAAAGAGAAAAATTGACTCAGAGTGTAGAATATTCAAAGAATAGTGGGCTTATGATTACTTTTTCATGCAGTACAAGGAAAGAGCTGTGTATTTGATATGCCAGAATATAGCATCTGTGTTCAAAGAATACAATTTGCTTTGACATTATCAAACTCAACATAAAGATAAATATGATAGTTTGGTCAGAGAAGTGAGAAAAGATAAAATATTAAAACTGAAATATACATTGACAACTCAGCAAAATACTTTTGTGAAGCAGAAACAGCTAAATAGTTCATCACTGTGAGCAAGGTTTCAAGTTGCCAAGATAATAGCGTGCACTGGCAGACCATTTATGGAGGGAGAATTTGTTAAAGAATGCCTTCTTTCTGTTGCCAAAGAGATGTGTCCAGAGAAGGCCAATTTATTTAGTACAGTGAGTCTTTCAGGACCCTCAATTATACAAAGGATTGAAGAAATGGGAGACAATTTGCATCAGCATTTGCAAAACTCCACAAAAAACCTTTCCTATATTTTCTTGGCACTTGACTAAAGTAATGATATTTGTGATTCTGTCCAACTTCTAATTTTTATTCGTGGTACGAATGACTATTTAGAAGTCACAGAAGAGCTTGCTGCACTGCAAAGCATCAAAGGAACGACTACAGGAGAGGATATTTATGAAAAGGTTTGCCAAACTGTGAATAGCTTGGAGCTGGACTGGGCAAAACTAGCCAGTGTGACAACTGATGGTGCTCCTAGCATGATGGGGTCTAAGAAAAGAGTAATTGCTCACATTAACCAAGAGATGGATAAACATAACCATTCTCATCCAATAGCCATACACTGCCTCATCCACCAACAAGCGCTGTATAGTAAATCACTGAAGTGGGACTATGTTATGAAAACTGTGGTATCTTGTGTTAACTTCATTAGAGGTAATACACTAAACCACAGACAATTTCACAATTTCTGTCTGAGCTAAATGTTGCCTATAAAGATGTTCCATACCACACAGAAGTCCATTTGCTGAGTCGGGGGAGAATTTTGAAACATTTCTATGACCTAGTTCCACAGATTACAGCTTTTCTGCTTTTAAAAAACAAGTACCAGAGCTCAATGATGCAGAATGGAAATGGCACCTTCCTTTATGATTGATGTAACTCAAAATTTCAATGTGCAACTTCAAGGAAAGGTGAAGCTCATCTGTGATATGCAATCACATGTGAAAGAATTTGAAGTAAAATTAGGCCTCCTCATCAAACAATTGAAGGAGGAAAATTTCTTCCATCTCCCCACAACTCAAAATCTGTTAGCGGAAAATCCGTTGGTTGCATTCCCAAATAAAACATGTGTGGATTCACTGGAAAAGTTGCAAAAGGAGTTCCAATTTACATTTAAAGAGCTTCATCTCCATGAACAGGACATACAGCTTTTCCATAATCCATTTTCTACTGACATTGAAAATGTGGATACAATTTACCAAATGGAACTGGCTGAACTGCAGAATTGTGACTCTCTGAAAGACGCATTCAAGTCAAGCAGCCTTCCTAATTTCTATCCATCTCTCCCCTCTGAGACATATTCTAATCTCAGGAACCATGCACTCAAAATTTTTGGTAGCACTTATGTCTGTGAACAGACTTTTTCCAGAATGAAACATCTGAAATCTCCAACCAGATCTAGACTAATGGATGCACACTTGCATCATTTGTTATGACTTGCAGTGACAAATATGGCACCAAACATTGACCATCTCATTAGCCAAAAGCAGCTCCATACTTTCCATTGAAATACTGGGTAAGTTTGTTGATTTAACTTGTTCTTCATTTTAAATATTGTATTTGTTCCCATTTTGTTTTTTTACTTCAAAATAAGATATGTGCAGTGTGCATAGGACTTTGTTCATAGTTTTTTTTTTTTTTTTTTAACTATAGTCTGGCCCTCCAACAGTCTGAGGGACAGTGAACTGGCCCCCTGTTTAAAAAGTTTGAGGACCCCTGCCTTCGCCTGTAACCACTGTAGTTGTCTCAGTAGTAAAGGCCATTCTAAGGCAAGGCCTAGAATGATTCTCCTGATGGTTCTGATGTTGATGTGGCTTTATGTTTCCGATGGACCTTGGGAAGACCTAAGGAGGATACCAGGGCTACATAGGAATGCCGGTCAGGGAACTGCATTCTGGTTGTTTTTACAGGCATGTTTTACAGAAGCTCTCTGCACAGGTGGGATGGATTCCAAGTCACTGAGAGGGCCTGGAGTTGAAACTGGGCCAAGTTTGGAATCTGCTATGGCAAGGAGCCTGAGAGCCTGTCTCTTTGGTTCACAGGGTGTGTATTAGCCAGCAGGTCCTTGTGCAGATAGTTCTCCAACAGTACCAGGAGTGGTTAGGGCTTAGACTGGGCCCTCTCAGGAATTCCTGTGGAACAGAGGCTAGTCTTATTGGCTCAAACAAGCCCTCAACTTCAAGGAGGACATTTCACAGGAAAATAATTCCCCAATTGCAGCAGGAAAGCTAGAGCTGAGACTATGCCCCCTTCGGATCTGCTGTAGGGCTGAAGTTACAGATCCTGTCTCTGGCTCAGGCAGGGACATGTCTCCCAGAAGGTCTCAGCGCCAAAAAGGGTGATTTCCCAACAGCATTGGGAGGGCCTGAGACTGGGTCCTCTTCAGATCTGTTGTGGGGCTGAGCTGGGTTGAGTGGATTAGCAAACAGGGTGTCAGTTCACACTCTTAAATAAACACTCCTAGGTCTTTGACTCCATTATTGTTTCACAAACTTCTACTTGAATTCCAAGTCTCTCAGACAGTGACTTTTGACTATAGATGGGTGAAGAACTATTGTTTTGGGAAAATGTAAGCAGGTTACCTTCTATTCCTTTGTCATATTTCCTGGGGTTTTTTTCTTGTTTCTTCTTGAGTGTGCTTTGGTAGATGTTTTTTCCAAGGAGTGTGTTTATTTCATCTTGTCAAATTATTGACATAAACTTATTTGTAATATACTTTTATTACACCTTTAATAACCATAGAATCAGTATTGACTTCATCTTTCTTATTCTTGATATTGATAAATTGTGTTTTCTTTCATTTTATTAGTCTAGCTAGTTTGTAGATTTTTACTCATCTTCTCAAAGAACAAGCTTTGTTTTATCGATTTTTCTCTATTGTTTGCTTTTGCATTTAATTGATTTCTCCTTATATCTATTACTTTCTTTCTGTGCTTACTTTGAACTTAATTTGCTGTTTTTTTCTAATATCTTTAATAGAATAAAACTTTAAGGGGAAGTTTAGTTCTATAAGTTTTCAACTAAATATGATTTTAGCTTTCTACTACAAATGTGGTATCTTGTGTTGTCACTTTCATTCAATGCAAAATGCTTTTCCTTTTGATTTATTTTTGATAAACAATTTTTTTGGAAGTAAGTTATGGTTTCCAAATACTTAGAGATTTTCCAGATAGTTTTCTGTTAATGAATTCTAATTTAATTATATTGTACTCTGAGAACAAATATTGTAATGAATTGAATTATTTTAAATCATTAAGGCTTGTTGTATGGCCCAGAATATGGTTTGTGTTAGTGGAAGTTACAAATTCACTTAAAAACAATAAGTGTTATTCTGTTTTGTCGGGTGACACATTTTATAACTTCAATTACACCAAATTGGGTAATAGTATTGTTCAAGTATTTTCTACATCTACAGATTTTTTTTTCTTTATTTTCCTCTCATTGAGTTAGAAGTAAAGAAATTTCTAACCATAATTATGAATTTTTCTTTGCACTTTCAGATTTTCTTTATGTATTTTGCAGCTGTTATTAGGTACATAAATGTTATGGATTGTTATGCTTTCATGATGAATTTCTTTATCATTATAAAATGACCTTCTTTGTCATTTTCTTTGTTTTATGTTGTCTGATATCAATATAACGACTTTGATTTTTTCCCCAGTTTTTACTTTTAACTGGTTGTTTCCTTATATTTGTCATGGATTTCTTGTAGGCAGCATGAACTTGTCTTACTTGTTTGTCCAATTTTCAATATCTACTTAAAAAAAAAAATAAAGTGTTTAGACCATTTACTTTTAATGTACTTGTTGATATAAATTGGTTTAAGTATATTATCTTGCTCTTTGTTTTCTATTTGTCTCATTAATTTTTTGCTCACTTTTTCTATTTTTGGCTTCTTTCAAATTGTATATTTCTATGATTTCATTTTGTTTCCTTTCTTGGTGCCTATAACTTTTAATTTTGATATTTAAATGATTCATTTAGGTTCATAATATACACCTTGTGTTAATATCATTCATTTACTTCATATGTATCATAAATTTCGTAATACATTGTTATTATTTTTGTTTCAAGCAATTTTTTATCTTTTAAAGAGGTTTAATAATAATAAAGCCTTTATGTTTATTCATGTATTTATCATTCCCATTTTGCTTTATGTCTTTGTGTAGACCCAGGAAAATGTGGTATTATTTTCCTTTTGCTTAAGGATTTCCTTGAACATTTATTGTAGTTTAGTTTTGTTGACAATTAATTATTTTAGCTTCTGCATACCTAAAAAAAGTTCTTACTTCATCTTTGTTTTTGGAAGATATTTTTGTAGGATAGAGAATTCTAGGTTGTTTTTTCTCTCTCTTCTGTTAGTACTTTAGAGATGTTGCTCTATTGTCTCCTTCCTTTCATTGTTACCAACAAGAAATCTGCTGCTGTCCATACTTTTGTGGGTCTGCTTATAATTTGGTCACTTAAAATTATCTTACATTTCACTGTTTCTCTATTCTTTTTTGATCAACCTTTTTTCCTCTGGATGTTTCATTTTTACAGTTTCCTTTAATGTGTCTTTATGTTCACTGTTTTTTTTTTTTTTTTTCCTAAAATGTCATCTTCCATTATTCCCAGTCTGTGTGTGTTATAAAGGAAACATTGTAATTTCTACTTCTAGAAATTCAAATTTGGTGTTTTTTATATCTTCTGTTTAAGATGTTCAGTCTTTTCTGTACCTTTTTAATATGCCTAATCCAGTTATAATAACTATTTTGGTACCATCTATGTCAGGTTAGTTTTGATTGGTTGACTTTTTTCCTTTCATTGTAAATTGTATTTTTCTTCTTCTCTGCATGCTTAATAATTTTATATGAATGCCAGGCATTATAAATTTTGCTTTGTTGATTGCAAGACATTGTTATATTCTAAAAATATTCTTGGGTTTTGTACTTGAATGTGGTTCAGTTACTTGAAAATAGTTTAATCCTTTAAAGTTGCTCTTATAAGCATTTTAGATAGAAGCAGACCCTTCTAGGGGTCTGGGGGGTAGTGCTTATTTGTACCTATGCTTGAGGCAGTATTCCTCTTAATTCTTTAACTGGTTGCAATAAATTATGAGGTTTTCCATTTTGGTTATTAGAAATAATAACATTTTTAGACTTTACTCCTGACAATGTATGATCCCTGGGTACTGTTACCTATAATCCTTTTGGATGTTCCCTTTCCTGGCTAGCCTTGGGTAGTTTTCTCACAAATATGGGCTGTTTGTTACTTAACTGAATGTTCAATGAAGACTGTCTGTGTTTCCATGGAATTCTTCTTCTATATTTCCCTTTCCTTCAGTATTCTCCTCTGAAAACACCAGAAATCTTAGCTTTCCTGAATTCTTAGTGATATCTCCTCAACTCAGAAAGTTCATTGGACCGTACAGGATTTCTCCCCCTTACCCCCATTCCCCTAACACAGTAGAAACATTTCCTAGGAAGTAACTGGGGGAATCATTGGTAGGGCTCAACTTACTTATTCCATATTTCTCAGAAACTACACTCTCTCATTTATGATATGTTGATAATCATGGTTTTACATGTTGTGGATGGCATTCTAGTTGTTGATAACAGGAGAGTAAATTTTGTTCCTGTTACTACAGTTTGGCTGAAAGCTGTGCTTTTCTTCTTATTTCTAATGCCAAGAACTTCATTTTTGTGTTGAGTAATCCTCATGTAATTATAGTTATTGATATTAACTTATGTCTACTTCCCTCCTCAATCATTAACTTCTTAAGGCCATAAACCCTTTAACATTTGTCTTTATATTACCAGTAGTAATACGGTGCTTAACACACAGTAAGAGTTTAATAAATACTAGTTGACTAAATGAGATTAAATTAAAGATAGCTATGCTTCTCTGATGTGATTTATTAGTATATGCAATATACACAGATATATGTGTACACAGTATACACAGATATATGTGTATATTGCATATTTTACATTATATATGTAAGTGTGTGTGTATAAATATATGTATGTAGGTGTGTTTCTTATATTACATTTATAGTTCTGCAATTGTCTTTCTTATCTAGACAAGAGATACTTAGGAAAAACTTTTTATGTTTTTGTAGCAAAGAAAGATTGATTAGGTTTTACCTAGGCAAAATGAACAAGATTTCTGCTTAAAATGTAAAGCTGTTACCTGTTCAGGCTTTCCTCACTCCAAACATTAATAAATATGTCAGTATGATTGTTGAATATTAAAAAGTAATACTAATTCCAAGACACAGAAAGGAAAAATCCATAACTAATGTTAAAGTCAAATATCTCAGGTATAATTTTTTATAATTTCATTATAAAAATACAATTATATTTTTAAACTACATTGCAAAATAAATGTGTGGAAATATTTTTCTGAATCTGTCACCATCACCATTAGAAAGAATTCTTTTAGAACAGTTATGCTTGCTCATCCTACTATCATTCAGAACTCTTAGGGAGGAAGACCTGAGAGAGAGCAGATCTTTTGCTAGTGAGCATGAAATTTGGTAACCTTAGCCCTGACCTTTAATCTGCTAAAGCAGTAAGACAGAGCCATTTCTCTGGGACACTGGAGAGGATATAAACCATTAAGGTTAACAGTGGATGAACTCATTCCATTACTTTTAATAACATTATATCTGTGTTTGTGTGCTTGATGTAATGATAACTTAGTGAAGGAGAATTAATTCCACATATTATCTACATAAAGGATAATGAAGGAAATCAGTTTTCTCTAAGGAAGTTTCATTAAATTTGGGTATAAGCCAATCTACTTTAGATTGGTCCCTGGCTCTTGGATGACTTTCAAGCCTTGAAGCTCCTAGAGAATGAACAAGGCCATATTTGAATGTCAGGGAAGCAGACGCAGAAGGTTTCAGAGGACCCCTGTCACTGAAATTCCCTTCCCTTCTGGAAAAGCAAACTGCTAGTTTGTTGACCATCAGGCACAAAGCATAATTTTTTCCACATACCAGGTCGCTGAGACAGTTTTAATTCATATGATATGTGACTAAATTATTTGATTTGTGCGCCTGATGGTTCCTGGAGATATTTCAAGTAGTAAAAACAACAAACAAGCTAATAAATAGTGAACTAATAAATATTCAGTAAGAATAAGGAGAAATATTTTGCAATTTTTTTTTTTTTAACACAGGAAGGTTGAAGCAATGTCTCCCAAGTTAGTTGCCAGTTTTGAAGGTCTGTCTTTGTTAAACTAACAGTATGTATTGACATTATATATAATGCTAGTGATTTCTACAGTGACATTTAGAACATACAATTTTCGTGTAGGTTTAAAGTGAAATTAATCTTGCAAGTCTTTAACTGAGCAGCTTAATGCTTATTTTTAATTGGAAACAGGATTTTTTTCCAAAGTTAAATTGCACCTGAATTGTGTTATTCAAAAAATGCTAGTGATCTGTAAAATGTTTCACGTGCACATAAAGTGTTTTATGTACTTATGTTAATAAGTCAAATTATATGGAAAAGAGTAATTCTAAAATAAAAAACATGGTGAATTATAGGATTTAATTTAATTGTTGCTATGATCTGAAGGTTTGTGTCTTCCTGAAATTCATATACTGAAACTCTTATGTATTAGGAGGTGGAGACTTTAGGAATGAGATTGAAGCTATTTTAGGAGAGGCTCCAGAGAGCTAGGGCTGCCTCGTGCCTGCACCATGTGAGAACATTGCTGGAGGTCACCATCTATGAATCAGAAAGATAGCTCTCACTGGACACAGAAGCCACTGTATCTTGATCTTAGACTTTCCAGCCTTCAGAACTTGGAGAAATAAATAACTTTTGTTTACAATCCACTTAGTTCATGATCCTTTTATAAGATGCTGTTTATTACTTCTAAACTATTAACAATAATAATTTTAAATCACTGTCGGTTACAGAGTTAGTGCCTAGTAAAACTACTTATAGATTAAAATAACAAATTCAAAGAATAGGAGGGAATAATTGAAGCAAATGAGTCAGAGTTGAAAGGTCCTTGCTATTAGGTTGAATACTTTACTAAGTCATGCCAAAATAACTGAATGATCACTTAAGTACTTTTTGCCTTAAATTAAAAAAGAGAAACCTGTTCCTAATACTTCCAAAGGTTCTGGAAAATTGTTTATTCTCTAATTTTTTTCTTATTTATATTTAGTTATAATATTAATCTATTCAATTTATTAAGTAGTACATATTAATCAAAGGTAACCTCTAGATTTTACCTTGTCTGAATTTCTTAAACTTCCAAATTTGTGGAGCCCACGAGAATAATGTCTTGCTGTATTTACAATTCCAGAATAAATAACCCAGCAATGGAATGCAAGCTCCTATGGGGACTTAAATTATTCACAAAATGAGTAATTGAGCTAATCCCATATGCAAATTTTTAATTTAGTATTATTATGTGCTTAATCATTTATGGTTATTTGGGATGATGAAGAGTTCACTACTAGGACTTTGGGAAAATGAAACAAATGTGGAGAATGACATGATATGACTAGAAAAAGATTTAGGCCCAGTAAATCCTGAAAATACAGCTATTGATTGGTGGTGGAAAGGCTGCATTGTCTCTGACATTGAGAACATGTGGCAGAAGGGAGCCAGAACCAAGAGGACATAAACTATTTCTTACATTTACTGTATTCTTTTATTAAAGATAATATAAAAATAGGCACCATCACATTGGAGACACACTTTAGAGACAAAAATTTTAGTTTCTCCGTTTTTAGACAAAAGTAATTACTATAGATTACCTAGAAGACAAACAAATCCTCCCCATGTGCCATTCATGAGCACCTCTGTCCTTGATTTTTCGTTAAAATTATCATAGTTGCAATTACTCTCAATAACTACCAAGTAGAAGCGGTTCTTTTATTCTAGAGAACGTCCTCTGGGTGAACTCCCTCTCAGTCACAGGGGAGAGATCCATCGGTGCTTAGAAGGAAGCAGAGACCCGTGTTCACCACGACTCTCTCACAACTTGGCTCCCTCAGCACCGAGAGACATGTACTTCTGGGAAGGCCTGGGGTGGGGGTTAGAGGGACAATGGCGATTATAAGGACAACAGCAGTGACAGGTGTGGAGCAGCTGTTACTCATTCAGTGAACATTCACTGTGTGCCTTCTATGCACCAGACAAACTACTAACCAGTGGGCATACAGATGGGAAGCCCCATAAGGTTCACATCCTAGTGAGGAAAAGCAGAAACCATAAGCAAATAAGTGTATCTATTATATGTCAGATAATGGTAAAGGATTTAGAGAAATAGGCAGGGGAATGGGAAATGTTGATGGGTGATTTTTGTACAGGATAATTAGGGAAGGCTTCCCTCATCACATGAGGTCTGAGATTTGCTTTGTTGACCAAGTGAGGAAGAAAGCTGTGGGGAAATCTGGGAGAAGATTTTTTTTTTTAATTATTTATTTTTATTGTTAAATCATAGCTGTGTACATTAGTGCAATCAAAGGGTACAATGTGCTGGTTTCATATATAATCTGAAATATTTTCATCAAACTGTTCAACGTAGCCTTCATGGCATTTTCTTAGTTGCTGTATGTAGGCATTTGTATGCTGGATTTAGTAAGTTTCACCTGTACCCATTCTAAGATGCACCGTAGGTGTGGCCCCAGGAGATGTTTTAACACAGAGAGAAGAGCCAGCACAAAGCTACCAAGGGGAGAACGTGCTTGGCTTACCCCAAAAGCAAAAAGATCAGTGCAATGGGGAGGGAGATTGTGGGGTGTGGAGGTCAAGAAAATCAGGTGGGGGGGGGGGGGGGAAGAGTCAGATTACACATCCTCAAGGGTCACTAAAAGGACTTTGGCTTTCTGAGCAGAGATATGACAAAGTCGGATTTACCACCGCCTTGCCTTCTGTGCAGAGAATCAATTCTATTGAGGCTAATTGGAAGGCTTTGCAATAACCAGGACAGAGTTGATGATAGGGTGATAGCAATCGAGAATAAAAGATGCAGTATTCTGACGTAAAAGCCAACGGGATTTGCTGATGGTCTGGATATGCAGTGTGAGAGAAAGAGAAATGTCAAGGGCAACTCCAAGGTCTTTTGGCCTGGCAGCTTGGGGAATGCAGTTGCTGTGCACTGACATGAGTAAGGAAAGACAAGGAGGAATTCGGTTAGTAGGGATCCTAAGTCATGCCTGTGAAACATCAGAGGCACTTATTAAACATCCAAGGGAAGGTGTCAAGGCAGAGGGAAGGAAGGAAGGAAGGGAGGGAGGAGGAAAGGCAGGAAAGAAAGAAGGAAGGAAGGGCCATCATATATTAATATCTATTTAATGACATGGGATGAGATTACCTCGGAGTGTTGGGAGGACGGACCCCTGGCCACTCTAACATGAAAAGGTCGAGGAGATGAGAAAGAAGCAGCCTTGAATGAGTGGAGACACTGGAGCTAAGTAAATGGAACATCTTGAGAAAGCACAAGTGGCCAGTCAAGCTGCAGCTTCTAGGAGCTCTGACCACATCCCACATGATGAGGATTTGCATGGCTAAAGCAGGTTCTGCGCCCTCCTAGAAACATCAGGAATCATCAAAGAAATGGCAGGACAGAGGATCAGTTAGGAATCATGACTCAGTCTCCTAGGGATGTAAGGTGAGGGCCTTAGTGAATTATTTTCTTCTCTTCACTCTGACCAATCCACAAATATGAGTGCCTCTGATTTCATCAGTGAGAGCCAGGTTCTAAATTAGCATCACAGATTGACAGGACACTGGTTTCATCAGGGGAAAGCATGTTTTTGACGTCTGGTATGCAAACTAGTAAAAGATCAGTTGCCAATGAAGGTGTCAGTGGAAGGAGGAAACGCAGCCATCACTCCGGAAGAGTGGCCCTGCGGTTAGAAGGGGAACTGACCAGCTTTGGACTGTGTACTCCCGACAGCATGTGAGCTGCTCATGTCCAGAACTAAGATTTAGAATATTTGGAACTCAGCCTATATATCATGCTGGTAGCCTGAGGTACTTGCGTGAAAATTACTGACGTTATATTAAAGCAGTCTCAGATGCAAGAAGGTTCCCATGGCTGTGAAGAGCCTAGGCATGGCTGGTTTCCATGATTCTTACCCTTTATATACGGCTTCTGCAGGTCAGGGCCTACATTCCAAACAGGCAGGCCAGCTGCGGACATGACTCTTTTACACAGGTATTATGTGATGACTCGGGGCCAGTCAATATTCCTGCTGTTTGAATTCAGAAAAAGAGTATTCACTTCTGGGTGGGGTATGTAAAGAAGGCTTCTAGGAGAAGGCAGGCCTCACATGCACAAATTCTGAAGATGAACAAAGGTCAGAAGTGGGGAGAGAAGAGGTACATTTTACAAGCAGGGACGAGAATGGTTTACAGCTAAAACTGCATGAAGGTGCAGATTTATTTTTATTTATAATTCACATCTCTACATTTTTCTGAAAATTGTTGGATCTCTTCTTATGGGATTAGGAGACACTGTTGAAATATGTGCTTCTTAATTGTACTGGTCAGGGTTCTCCAGGGAGATGGAACCACTATGATTCATCTAGAAAGGAATGTATTGTAAGGTACTGGCTTATGATTTGTGAAGGCTGAGAAGTCTCCCAGGGTGCATCAGCAAGCCTGAAAGTTTGGTGTAGTTCAAAGGCCTGAGAGCCAGAGACTGATGGTATAGGTTCCTGCTGAGTCTAAAGGCCTGAAGTCCAGGAGAGCTGAGTGAGGGGGAAGATTGGTCTTTGTCTCAGCTCAAACAGTCTGGCAGAGAGTGAATTCAACCTTCCTTTGCCTTCTTGTTCTATTGAGGCCCTCGACAGATCGAGGGACGCCCACTCACACAGCCAAGGGCCACCTCCTTTACTGAGTCCTGAATTCACATGCTCATTTCATCTGGAAACACCCTCACACATGCACCCAGAAATGATGTTTAAGCATCCCATGATCCAGCTAATCTGAGAGATAAAATTGAGTATCACATTAACTGAGTATAGCACTGAGCTCCCTCTGTTATGGAAACATGGTGTCTCTTTCCTTATCACCCATGAGAAGTCAGACAGAACTCTGGGAATTGAGTTTCTTCATCTATAACACACGGATGTTAAGACACTTGTCCCAGGGATGTTCTGAGTCTTAAAAGAAACAGTGCACATGAGAGTACTTTGCAAAGTGTGAACATCATGTAGATACATCACAGATGTCATTATTCAATCCCATCAATTCAACAGGGCTAGAGGAAAAGACAGAAACAGCAGTAGGTATTTCCTCTGCAATCTTTGCTTGGGGTCCTATGACCTGCTTTGGCTGAAGGATGTTTTGCATGTTAATATAATAGCTGTGGAAACATTTGAGCCTCACCATTCATGTCAGACACTTCCATCCATTCACAGGCCTGCTGTGTCCGGCAGGCCTGACAGGACTTGGAGCAGTGATAGGACCCCAGAGCTATTCTTGATTGACCCCAGGACTTCAAAAATAAAATAATCCAGTTCTATTATTTTTCGTTTCCTGCAAAACACGAAAGTTGATAAATTTTGGCTTTCTTGGCTGTTGTAAGGAAACAGTCAAATTGAATAGTCCCTTAAGCCAATGACAGAACCACACAGTAATTTCTGATCCAGAAATCTGCCACTTGGAGGTTAAAGACTGCCTCCTCAGTGAAGGGCACTCTCCTTTGCTGGCCTTCCCAGTGTAGCCTGTTCCATCCCCAGCATTTAATCTCAAGCAGCATGCTGTTTGCACTGCTTATTAATCATTTAAAGATATCCCCGGATGTTCCTTTGGTAGCCCCAAACTTAGTTTTAAGTTTAATCAGTTCAGATGGTCTCAAAAAATGAAAAATCTCTAAAGAGGATACACATAGTAACTGACTTCACTTTGTCTACAAACTTACAAGTGCATCAGAAGATCAAATATTCCAGAGAATATTTCTTCTTCTTCTTTGTCTTTACTTTAAATATGTCATATTAATAACTAATTATTTCAGTTGGGATATTCTCTAAGAGACAGTAAGTCTACAGGGACTTATTGGATCACAACAGATTAAAGCTGTAAGTGCAGGTAAAACGCACCGGGAAGCTGGTAGACCCCAGAGCTCAACTGTCTGCTCTGCGCACTCCACACCCATCAAGCTACTCTGTGTCAATTTAAGGATCTTCACCATAAGCCATGGGAATTGTTCTATTAGATTCTCTACAAGATGCCTTCTTTTCTTTTCTGCCTTTTTCTAGGCCATGGCAACACCGTGTATTTACTAGATCACAACTAACCTGTGACCAAGTGGAGCTGTGTCAGTCCCTATCTGAGCCTGCTAGTCAGAGCCAGATGACCACAGAAAGAGTGTTAGAGGAAAGGGATATGAAAGAATCAGGTCCCTTGGCAACCATGTCCCATCCCCTTCTGTTGGTTACTGACACCAGCGTGTGGCTGCAGCTTGCCCTGAGGTGGAATGGAGCAGTGACTCTCAGCCTCCCGTGTGCATAGGAACACTGGGGGTCTTGCTAACCTCCAAATTCTGCCTGGGCAGGTGTGGGGCGAGACCTGAGACTCTGCATTTCTTCATTTTTAATAAACTGCCTGGCGGTGCTGATGCTGCTGAGTCTCAAGTTGCAGGTGGAGCAGAAAGGAATTACAGGGTAGTTAAACATTCCAATGAGACACAAGCTCCAGTCATGGCACTGGGCCTGAGTGATGTATAACAAAAAAATATTGTCTTTTAATGGCATTTCCCTGGCCTGTCCCCTAGGATCCAGCATAAAATGATTTCATTATATTTATCAAATACTCTCTGCAAAACATATTGCTATAAAAATCAGTTAAGCGTTTGTGACCAAATAGGAATAAAGAGCTATAATTGTCTAAAGAGTGATATATGAGAAATTCACCAGAGCTATCTGGGTGCACAAGATCTTATAGCCTCTTTCATCCATCAAAGGTTTTCCTCTGCAGATGTCAGCTGGGAGGTTATCTGTATCGCAAACACTATGCAGAGCTTTCTGGATCCTTTCTCTGGGACAGGTTGCCTCCACTGACTATGTTATCAATCAGGGCATAAACCACAGCCTTAATGTTATCTGAGCTCAGAAGTTCACCCGGCACACTAACTTCTGGGGAATTATGAGTCGGGGGATTGCTCTAACACAGAGAGTATTGTGCTGTGAAGATTATAGAATCTTATTAGAAAAGGCTCTGCCCCAGATTTGTAGCAGTTAAAATCAGAGTATTTCTTTCAGATACCAGAGGGAAGATGAAAAATGTTGGAACCTGTTTGTATTTACTCATGTGTACTCCCAGGATGCAGGGCCGACAGCGGGAGCCACGGAAGGCCTTATTAGCATGAATTGCCCCTTGGGGGGGCTATTGAAAAATATGTGTACATACTGCAAATCTCTCAATCTGGTTTGTGGCAAATGGTTCTTAAACAGCTACTTAATTATTTTGTTCAAGTCTTTGCAGAAAGTTTGTGTAGATATTTGGTACAAAGCTTAGTTTTTGAGGTCTTTGACTAACTCAAGAGATTTCAGGAAAAGGGGGAAAATCAAGTAGTGTTAAATTATTACTTTCTTTGTGTGGAATGCACAAATAGAACTTATTATGGACCTTAGTACAGGAAAGAAATACTTGCACAGCTGCATGGTAATAACTTTTATGTGTGTTAAAATTATATTCTTGCTATTTTGTGATAATATTCCAGAGTAAAGTTTTGGAAGAAAGATATGGTTATTATAATAACAGTAAATGGAATCTCTATGCAGATCTCAGGTGGCAAATTATCTCATGAACTTGTGGATGAAATAGAAGCAAAATAATTCAAAATCAATACTATTTTGTAGTAACATCAAGTAGAATCATTCATTGGGGGAAAGAAGGAGGCACATGAATCAGGTGCCAAAGTTGGACTTAAGGAAATTTTGATTAGCAAATTTATGCCAAGTCTTTGCTCTCACCATTACGTCTGAGCTTCCATGGGCAGTTGGAAAGCCACGTGTCGAGTGTGGAGGAACTCAAGCTCATCAAATTCACGGACTGAAGATGTCCAGAGCCTGGATCATCCTGAACGGTCATCTGGTTGATTTATTCTTTGCAGCTATGCTGAAGATGAGGTGATGTCATACCCTAACTGAGCCTGGGATGGCTGATTTAAAGCAGCTGGGCTGCACACTCAGAGACAACTTCAGTTCTGTCTGCCTACTTTTCTAGTTATCTAATTATGTGCATTATATTCTGTATACTGTATTATATACAGTATTATATTCTGTATACTTATACATATGAGTATATACATGTATATATATACACACAGGGTGGCCATAAAGCTTGTGTGCAATTTAAATTATTGCACATTGTATATATCTAAGGATATATATACACATGTACATATCTGTTTATCATACACATATGTGTGCATGCACATATACATATATGTCGCTGTTTTAACATATGTACCTATATCTCACACATAGACGTGTGTGTGTGTGTATGTGTGTGTGTGTGCAATCTGTTTTACAAGCACGTGAATTACCAGTAAGGCAGCCAGGCAAGGCCCACATCCAGCCTCACTGAGCTACTGTCCGACTACACAGGATGGCAAGCAGCTGCTCAGGGATCCCACAGTGCTCAGCCTCCCTGGCGCTCTCTCTCTTCTCTCACCTGACAGCACGTATTTTGGGGAGATGTGATTGGTTCTGAAGGCACTTGAGTATTAGAATTCAGGAGGAAATCTGAAATGCGAGTGATTGCAATGTCAGAATTTGGATCCTTCTGATTATGATTATGCTGAGTGGTCCTTTCAACAGATAAAGAATGATTTTCTGGTAAATTAAGTTGTTAGAACAAAATGAGGTGAATTTACATGTGTGTATGTGTGTACACACCGCTATGTGTATTTATGTGCATGTGTGTGTATATATGTACACACACACAGACACACACACTATACCACGTTAACCCTTTGGAAGAGTGGTGACCTTTGAGATCCAAGTTCCTCAGTTTGAAAAGAAAAGGCACATGAGGGAAGGCCAAGGAAGTGAGACCACTGCAAGATCAAGTTTTGTGATGAAATCCATAATCTCTACCCTGTGAATATCATTTTGTAGGTACTGCTGTGGCAAGGAAAATTTAAACCAGTGCTCTTTAACCTTTTTTATGTCATGGCACATTTGAGCCAATTGTTAAATTTCTACAGTGCTCTTAAATTACGTTGATGAAACAAAGAGTTAAAAAAAGAATATTTATTGTGTTTTGAATTTTTTTTGGAAAGTATTTTAATTAATGATCTTTACAAATTTTCATGGTACACTGCTTGAAAATCACTGGCTTAAACAGCCACAATCCATAGACATCGGATTTATATAAAACATAGAGTGGCCATTGGATGAATAGTGTTTGCCTGTACACAGCTATGATTTAATAATAATAATAATAAAAAACAATATCAACTCAGGAAAAAATAAAAAATTCAGGAAAAATGAGAAAAAAAAAAAGAGATTTCATAACTATGGACAGAGAATTCTTCCAAGTCCAGTAAAAGATAAAATTTAGTATTAGAAGACCATATCCTCAGGTAGCCTATCACTTGGTTAAAAGTTTAATAATATAAGACAAAATAAAATACAAACAAAAACAGAGCTTGGAGTTTACATAATGCAAATAGTTCATTTTTATAAAAAGGAAATATGAGAAAGTTTATGCAAATTCCCTGAAGTCGCACAGTGGTTAAGTGGCACAGCTGCGATGAGAATCCAGACTTGCAGCTCCAGAGTTTGTGTCCTTGACCCTATGCAGTATCACCTCTCCACAGAAGCTGTGACCTAAAGGATGCTTCTTTAAAATTTTTTTTAAAACTCTGCTGTTCCTTCTTGCTTTCGTTTTATAAATAATAATTGGCTGCCTCTATGTACAATTCTTCCTGCTGATGGGGTCAGAGGAGAGAGGCATGAATCATCCAATTACCTAATAAATTATTTTCATTTTTAAAAGTGCTGGGAAGCAAAAAGGAACTATGGAAATACACGATGGAGTGTGAGATGGGGTTGAACCCAGGTCAAGCATAAGAGAAAGAGGCCTTCTGGCATGATGTTTGAGCTGAGCACTGGTGGGTGAGTGGCATCAATTCTAGGCTGAGGCCTCGATGCAGGAAGTGGCACTGGGAGGGTCTGAAAAGGGACCAGAGTAGCTGCTGCAGGGCAAGAGAGTCCCGTAGGAAGTGCAGCTCGGGGAGCCTTGAGGGTCATGTTAGAGTTTGGTGTTTATTCCTAAGAACAATGAACCCTTGATCCTCACTGCAGTGTATTTTGTCCTCATCCACACAATAAATTCTGGGTTAGGAGAGGAAAAAAATGTGAGATTTCGGTATCTAAATTTTCCTTAGAAATGATCTAAGGCAAGGGTCAGCATTCTGTCAAAGCAAAGTGCTGGGTTGGTGCTGCCTCTTTTCCTGACATCAGGGGGAGGACTGAGCCTCAGCTGGACTGAAATGGGGTCTGGAGTTGTTCTGGATGCTACCATCAGCTTCTGCCACTCTGACAGGGCCCATAGTTGGCTTCTCCTCCTCATCTCTGAGGACGTGTATAATGATGTTACTTTCAGACAGATTTTGCTCATTTATTTTCAATGGGTTTAGAGGACCATTCAGTCAAAGCCTAAATAAACCACATCCTGAACTCATGAACTTTCAGGTTTGTCTTGTCCAGTGAAGCCTAACAAGGCTGGGTTGCAGTTAGGCAGAATGAGCATTTCCTATTTGCAAGCTTACCCCTTCTTTGCTTTTCCTGCTGGTAAAACCCAGAGAAGTCAGATGGCGCTCTCTGCATTTATGGATGCAGAAAGCAGTGAGCAGAGACTGGGGGATAAGAGGGTTTCTAGCTGGGTGTATCTTCCGTGTGACCGTCTAAAATTGGCCATTGCGTGTGCAGCTCACAAGATAGGATCTTGACCAAAGAGAAATACAGCTGAGCTTTCTTCTAACCAAGTTTCTGCTCGTAGTGGGGTTGCCAGCTTTGTAGTGATTTGTCAGAAACAGGTTCTGATTTCAGTACTATGTGCTCTTTGCAGAACCGAAAAGCTATTCGGAAAAAAAATAAAAAATAAAAAAAGAGGACATTTGTCCACTAGGTGGAGCTACAGCCTTTGTTCTCTGATGGATGCGTTTCTCTAAGCTTAAAAAGTATTTGGTTTGGGTGGGAACTCAACAAAGAGTATACATCCTTCTTTTTTCTCGCGTTTTGGTACTACAATACTTTGAACAATATATGAAGAATGGGCAAGTTATCACGCTGGAGTGAGAGATGTGATAGGTCAGGATGGTCTGTGAGATGCAGCAGCATCAGACTGCAGCGCTTTGAATTGAGGTCCCGTGACTCACTAAATGCGTGGGGAATGGCAGCGCTTTACCCTATGCATTGCTTCACCTCTGCTTTCTTTACCTATTAAACAGCTACTTTATGAGGTTTATTTGCAGAGCTAATGAAATCTATGCAAAGTACTTAACTAACAATCTGGGACGTTATAATCCCTCAATACGTATTAGTGTTTGCTAATATTTGTGTTTTTACTTTCTATTTGACTCAGTGCCTCATGAGAGACAACTTCGTGTTTTCACGTGAAAAAGCGAAATTCAAATTTGTATTTCAGGACTGCCTGCGTTCTTTTGCCACCCTTTGGGTTCCTACGTGTCCTCAACTTACTTTACCCCTGGTATGGCTCATTTTCATTAAAGCTGTGTTCTTCATTTTTAGTGCGAATCTTCCCCCTGGGCAAGTTTGCGCACACTCACACTGCAGGGGTCTGGCTGCAGGGGCTGCGAATCAGCATTTCTTCCTCCCCACCCCCCCACTACCCTGCAAAGGATAGTTTCCTCTTCAGCTCTACTTCCCACCCAGGCCCCAGGTGGGCAGGTCAGGCGGGCTGTGTGGGCTTCTGGGTTTTTTGTTTGTTTGTTTATTTGTTTGTTTTGAGACAGTCTCCTCTTTTGCAGGGGCATCACCATCATGGCTCCCTGTAACCTACCCAAACTCCTGGGCGCAAGTGATCCTCCTGCCTTAGCCTCCTGAGTAGCTGGGACTGCAGGCTCCCGACACAACGAGCAGGCTAGTTTTTCTGTTTTTAGTAGAGAGGGAGTCTCACTCTTGCTCAGGATGGTCTTGAATCCTGAGTTGAAGGGATTCTCTCACCTCAGCCTCCCAGCCAGGACTACCCGTGGGAGCCACTGCGCCCACCTACGTGGGCTTCCTTACAGATCCTTCTGCCTCAACAGCTTCCCTTTTCTGGATGGCCATGGTATCTATGGCGCCTTACTCTGGAGATTTGTTTCCCTGAAAAACAGATAAACTCACTATGAGGCTGCAATTCTTCTTTGTCTTATTTATTTATTTATTTATTTATTTTTTAATTATCAACTCTTTCTCTCCCTTTGCACTTGTGATCTACACTAGAACATTTTGGGCTTCCCAGTTGATTGCTCAGAGGCCAACTGTTGGGCAAGAAGTAGCAGGTGATTCTTCCACATTAAAAAATGACCTTCAGCACCAATATGACACATGGTAAATGTCCACATATATTTGCTGAATGACTAAATGCTTTAGGGAAGATCCTTATGGCCTAATGAAAGGAGACCTCAGCAGCTAGAAAGCTTTCCATTTACCATCTGTGTGACCAGGGAAAACAATTTTATAAACCAAACATAACGTACAACTATCAGGTATTATTGTGATTTGCAGCCACTTGTATTTCCTTAGTTTGATCATATGAAATTGCCTCTGTTGGACCATTTTTGATTTATGAAAATGACAGCCTTATATAGTTCAACCTAATAAAACTTCTGTATTTCAAATTAGGCTCATGCTTAATGGAACTATTTTTCCAATATGCTTTTAATTCTGAGGAACTGCATTCCTGGTTCTTTTACTCTCACTGCACATCTAAATGTTGTGGGAATATTTTAAAAATAAGCCTGATGCTGGCTCTGTAAAAAATTCCATTTTATTCCCAGTCCATGATAATCCTTCATCACAATTTTCTCATTGGAAGAATGATTTTCCTTCATTGGAAGAATGATTTTCCTTCATTTAGAAGCAACTGGCAGATGTTACCCACTGAGCTGGCTCTCAGGTTTGTGGAATGCTGTGGTATTGAAATTGCACGTGGAAAGCTGACTTTTCTTACCTTTTCCACCTCCTGCCCCAGAAATCGCTCCCTGCCCCATCCCCCACTCACAGTGTACATTAACCTTTGTTTTAATCCTCTGCAATACCAGGATGCCTCTCAACACCCTCTTCCCATCTCTCTCCCCCCTCCTCTCTCTAATTACAACTAATTTTAACATCGGCAAGTGAGATTAGCTTTGTAAACTGTACTTGATTCTTAAGTTCTTATTACAGTTATGCAAGGAGTGATACAGAGGTTTTATTTTTATTTTTATTTATTTATTTATTTATTTTTGATACAGAGGTTTTAAACCCATCAGCTGCTGAACCCTAAAACTTTTGGTGCAAGAAACTCAGTAATTTCCAGAACTCTTGGAAGAGGAAATGCCTTACCATTCAATAATCATTCAGCAAGTATCTACTACTTGCAGGTTAAATATTAAAATGTTCTGGCCACTTGTCTTTCATTGAGAAAGACAATATTTCTTAAATCACTCTTACAATTGATAGCAGGTTTCTGTTATGGTGAAATATAGGAAAAAAATATATGAATCCTGGTTTCTAAGGGCTATGGGAAGTGTGTCCTACAGAGGCAATGGGCTCAGAAGAGGCCACCAAAGGAAAGGACACATTTCACTTCACTCATAGTATTTGCCTCATTTGACCACATATAAGTACGGTTGCTGCAGGATGAAGTAGATGTTTAAACCTGATATTGTTATGCAAAGCTCTGCACAAGAGGAGAGAAGAGGAGCTTTGGTGCCGAGTCACACTTCCCACTGCTCATCGCGGTGTGACTCGGTTTCTTGGTGCCTCAGTTACCTCCCGCACGGGATGGAGGTGATGATAGTCATTACTTCACAGGGTCGGTGTGAGGATAAAATGAGTCAAAGTACTCAAAGTGCTTAGAGCAGTGTCTGGCAAATAGTAAAGAACTGTGTAAATATTAGCTATTTTTAGTTTCAGAAAATAGCTCAGAAAATGCTAAATTATAAACATTTGTAAATACTCAATAGCTGCACACTCCTTTTGGAGATGTTGTAACCTTGGCCCTTTTTAAGGTCTTCTTCTGCATTTTCTTCCCAGGAGTATCCAGTTTTACATGGGTTTGAGATCGTTATTTCTTCTAAAAATCATTCGGTACTCTAACCCCGGGGGTTTATTACGAGTAGATTCTTTTCTCCCCCTAGATGTTTAAGCTAGAAGTTCTCTGCTCTTAATTCTAGTCTATTTTTTCTCATTAACATGCTTCCACTGTGCTAGTGACTTTTTTTCTTTCCTCATGTTTACCTCTTCCTGATATTTACAGAAGTACGAGAAAGAATTTGTGAACTTGGGCAAACTTTTGGAGAGAACTCCCTGGGGACCTTTTACAGACATCACAGGCCTCTCAGTCACACTGTCTGCTATAGTGCCCTGGGCATCTCTGAGGAGAGACAAAAAGCAGAGAAAAAGCAAAAAGACACCCAGTTGTGAATTAGTAAGAATGGAGTTCTAGCCTCAATTTTTAATTTCCTTATGGGCTTTAGCTTACGATGTGAACTTATGAATCACCACGACATTTTCAGCATTTATATTGTCATGTTTGGACTTGTGGGGGGTTGGCTATAGTGAGGGTTCACCAGGAATTTCATAGTAGGATCATGAGGGTCCCAGGGACCCTGATTTTATTTAGATTGTTTGTACATGTTGAAAACATATTTTGTGCTTTGACATTTCATGATTATTTCATTTATTTGTTACATCTGTCATGTTTGGGGGAAAAATACTTAAAAGGTTTACTCGTGTTTTTCTTGGATTTTATGCCATGTTCAACTCAGAAGTCTCTTAAACTCCAAGAGGAAATCCAGCATTGAGCTTTATGAGACAAATTATTTTTATGTCTACTGATTTTTTATAGTTTTCCATGTATCATATTTATTGGAGTGTTTATTTCAAGATGTTGTATTCATAGTCTAGTTAGATTAATTTTTAGCATCTGTTGAGAAGTTATATATTGGATACTTTTCTTAGAAACAAAAACAATTATCTCATCTTTGATACCTTCAATAGAGAGAAAGTAGCATTATTTTTAGTCTATTATAAAATTGATCATTTTAATAATCAAAGTGAAATGAAAAAAACAGAGAAATCTAGAATCTGAGAGATCACACAAGAATTGTTCAGCTGGATACAAAAGCTGCATATTGACTTATTCAAACGAAAGGTCAGAACAAGCAGAGAAACAGGATTCTTTCATGGTTCACAATTTTTATACTGGACATTATCCTTAATGTTCATCTGAGGCGATGTCTAAGATGTGACAACAAAATACTACAATTCGAAAGTATTAATCTTGGGCAGTGCCTGTGGCTCAGTTGGTAGGGCGCCAGCCCCATATACCCAGGGTGGCGGGTTCAAAACCAGCCCCACCCAAACTGCAACAAAAAATAGCTGGGCATTGTGGTGGGTGCCTGTGGGCTGAGGCAAGAGAATCACCTAAGCCTCAGAGTTGGAGGTTGCTGTGAACTGTGACACAATGGCACTATACTGAGGGTGACAAAGTAAGACTCTGTCTAAAAAAAAAAAAAGAAAAGAAAAAAGAAAAGAAAAAGAAAGTATAAGTCTTCATTTTCTGCTCTATCAAAAGAAAAAGAAAGTATAAGTCTTCATTTTCTGCTCTATCTTATTGTTAAGGCAAGCGTGGATATAGGGGTAGGTGAATTAAAATTAGTGCAAAGAGGACACAAAATGAGCATCATCTTGGTCCAGCAAATACTCTCACAGGTTCCACTGCTCTGGACCTGTAGCACTATGATCCACCTGACTTTTTAAATAAGGAGAGAGTCACAAGGGCAAGGGCGTTGTGGTAAAATGATGGCTGGTGGTGATAGCATAAGTGGGGGGGAGGCAATGGACTCAGGGCCTGAGTACACGATGTCCCCTTGGATTGCTGATGGACTTGTAACCAATGGCAATGTCTTCCTCCAGGTGAGTGCAGTAGCCAGCAGATTCCAAATGTCTTCCCTCTGCTATCCTTAGCCGGCATGGGCATTTGGAAAGGAGATGGGTAGGCCACCCTTCTGCCATCCTGTCTTCCATGTAAATGCTGCTGGTTAGAGTTTAAGTTCAAAGATGGTTTATTGAGGCATTAGATCAGCGGACATATCCTAGCGAGTTGGACATTTAAAGTGCTCTGATAGACCTTAAAACAAGGAAAGAGATATATGGTCTTGCCTTACTACTCCGACATTTTCTGGCCTGTAGACTGAGATCAGGTAATTAAGTTTGGGTAGGCAGATGGGTGAAGGGGCATTGTAGCCTTGGTCTAGTTTGTTCATTCAACCACCTTTTGTAAAATGATAAATAACTTCTAATCAAATCTTAAATATAGTGTGTTGAAACAACCACGTCCTTGTTTCTATACAAGGAAAAACTGAAGCCCGGAGGGTTTTAGTGTTTTGCTCAATGTCTCTAGCAGCAGAGTGGACCGGACAGAGCTTGCCTGGTCCTCTTAACTTGTTTTCTAATTTATTCTTTTGGACTGCATGCAACTCCTTTAGTAAAAGGAGTGGTAAAAAGAAAGGAAGCATTGCCTGAATTTATTATGAGATTGAAATAGATTTCATTGTTTAAAAGATTTCTTTTCTCTAGAAGATTTCCAACATCAGAACAAACCCTGAACATTCCTGAATTCTAATTGTGACTCACTAATGTTGTGCATTAGAGCTCAGCCTCAGGAAATTCTCACTTTGGGTGCCAAATTAAACTAATTTACACTTACTAACTAACTAAACATTTTCTTAGCATGGTATAATGCTCACATTTCTATTTCAATATTATGCTTTACACTTTCCCTACTGTTTTATAAAACTGTATAAGGAGTGAAATATTTCCAACTTTGAACCACGATTCTTCACGGTCTCCTCTGGAGGATTGTGGTGCAAGCCCCCTGAAGAGACTGATGTTGACTGTCAGGGGACATTGTAAAGTGTCCCAGTGGAGAGCTAAACCTGCTGAGGAGACTGCTGTTACCGCGAGGCTCATGCGAGACATGGTGCTACAGCGACATTTTTTCCTGAGACTTCTCCTCTGTTACTGCTAATCCTAAAACCAGACTAGATACTTAAAGCAGTCTTCTTTAAACAAGCATGTCATGGAAAAATTAAGCAAGTTATAAATAATATAATAAATCCAAAGGGGGGGGGAGAAAGTCCCTCATAAGCTGGTCTGGGAAGGCCACCTAATGTCTGTATTTACATCACCAGATTGTCATCAGGGTTCAATATTCTAATCTATGGTGGTGTTTATTCTCCTAACTAAGCATAGCTAATTAATTGTGTTTATTCTCAGAATGAAACTGCCTCTGCTTGAGTTTGGGACCTCTGAGGTCATCTATAAGCTTTAGGAGGTCACCCAGCTGAACTGCCAGCTGGTGACCTTCAGTCTGAGCTGGTGCCCAGCCATTCCCGAAGAAAGCCCAAGCCTTGCTCCTGAGTAGAGAAAGAACAGAGGAGTTTTAAGATGATGATTTAGCCACTCCATGCTGGATTTGTTACACAGGATGTTTCATTAGCTGTGGGAAGGATAGCATGTTTTCTGACAAATATCCCCTGGAAATCAGAGTCCAAAGTCCCCTCTGTCCTTGTGTGGTTTAGCTGCACACGTTCTCCGCCTTGTGTTGTTAGAGCCTGGCCCCCTGCCATTCCTATGATAAAGACAGTGGGGAATGTTTCACCTATCTTGGTAATTTGAGCTTTTGTCCCATTTTCCAGGCAAGATTTCAGACTTTTAATTACCCACTTAAAAAACCCAGATGTCCCATTTCAAAGACCTATTCCCATTAGGGAATTTTCATTTCCAAGCAATAGTTGGATGAAATCCTAGAATTTCACTGCATCCTATTTCCAGTACTCTAGCTTTGCTCCCCCCCCTCACCCCGCCGAGTAAATAGGACCATAAACTTTTAATTCTGAAAACTTATTTTAGATAGAATTGGGAGTATACCGCAATCCACTACACTGAGGCTTTCCATCTAAACTCTAACTGGTTCTTTTCAAAACATTTCTTAGCATGCATTTGGTTCATACACCTTCATGGCGTGCTAAGAGGATAAGTGACTTTCAATTTGAAAATACATTACAAAGCGTTCCATCTCTTACAGTTAAAGGAATACTCTGGTCAAGATCTTACAACATTTACCTGACAGTGATTTTGATAAACGGATTCATCACTGGATTGGAAAAGGGCGAGAATGAGATGGCTCTTGGACCAATTTACTGTGGCCATGTGTACTGGCAGAAGAGAGTGGGTCTTAAGTGACCTTGTTTACACAGGATGTTTCCACAGCTGTGCTAGCTGAAAGTCTCAACTTCAATTGCTTATCTCCATTGACCAAATTGGCTGGTCTCATCACCTGTTGATGTTGGTCCACATCAAATAGCCTTTTTCTAATTTCAAGAGAGGATACTTATGAATTTAAATTTGTTACGTTGATGTGTAGGTAAAATAACAACGTAAGAACTTAGCTTTGATAATCCCATTACGACTGAAGTCAAAGAGGAGATAATTAAAACTGCTATTTCAGGGTGGCCTTTATATGGCTGAGAGATGAGGTCATCTGCTTGATAAGGGCAATTTCAAATGAGGATGTAAATTTTGACTCTTCCTGAGTAAGAAATGGTATGTTATTTACATGTTATGCCCTTCAAAGTGTTCCCACTGGCATGCGGGGTCAGCCGATGGGGCGAACCCAGTTTTTCAAGTCTGCATGGGCAGCGCCCCAGGGAGTCCGAGTGTGCGGAGGCTGCGGAGGCCAGCCTGGCTCAGGAAAGTCTGTTCCTCCTTTTCATGCCCTCGTCTCAGACTTCTTGGCCTCCTTCTCTCCATTGAGCTCCAGCCTCTTGGGCTTTCTTGCTGGTGAGTGAACACACCATCACGCTCCCGCCGCAGGGACGCTGCACTCACTGTGTCCTTGGCTGTTCTATTTAACATGGTGACTCTTCCCACACTCCTGACTCTTTCCCCTTACTTTATTTTTCATCACTGGTCACTATTTCACATACTATGCATGTAGTCTGTCTTGCATATTGCCCAGCACCTTCCTTCCCGGTGCCCCCAGACTATGAGTTCAGTGGTTTTAGTCTGATCTTTCCCCCCAATGCTGTATAACACTAGCACATAGACTAGTGCCTGGCACATAGTAGGTGCTTTATACATGTTTTTATATAAATAAATGAATTAAGAAGGTCCAACATATTATCAAGGACAGCTCAGAAGTACTAGGACAATAAGGGAGTTCCAAACTTCCACACACATTATCTTTAAAGGAGCCAGAAAATTTGATGACTTTGCTTATCTCAGTGGCGAGGCATGTCTTGTGTTCTAGGCATGGCTAGGGAGGGCTCGGATCTGGGAAGATTCCACTGTATATATTGCACTGAAGAGAAACTTATTAAAACCTGCAAGTCCTTTTATTATTCCTCCAATGACAACAATTTTGACATTGGAGGCTTACAACAGAAGTAACCTCAGTTGGTTTGGCAGCTGAAGAGTCACCAGTCTAATCTTACACTTTTATGAAAAGTAAAAGCTAATGTGAGAGAGACAGTACCCATCTCTCATTCATGTCACAGACCTAGCCATCCGCGTCCTCCCATACCAGGCGTTGTCCACTTCCCCGCTAGTGTCCTGCTGTAGATTTGAACAAACTTGCTTTACTGAATTCACCTGCTCTCTCCCAGAATATTGCTTTTGTGAAAACAATGACATCTTGCCATTCAGTCCAGTAGACTATGTGTCATTGTTTGGTTAGATTTTGAGGGGATTTATGATCCGTCAAACAAACTTAGCTCTTCAGAAAATATTTTTGTTTTCATGGTATGAAATTTTCAGTGTTTTCTGTTAAGTATACTTCAAATAATTGATAACATACATGGAAAATTATACATAACATTATATGAATCTTCTGTGTGTTTTAGTTGTGAATATCTGAGTATTTGTTCTATAGGTGTGACTTTTACTGATAACTTAGCATCAGGGACAGATGTGTGCTTTGAATTGGGTAAGTACATATGTATGCAGAAAAATGCAAATAACGTTACCACTATCTTTTTTTTTTTAGAGACAGAGTCTCATTTTGTCACCCTTGGTAGAGTGTTGTGGTGTCACAGCTCACAACAACCTCCAGCTCTTGGGCTTAGGCTATTCCTTTGCCTCAGCCTCCCAAGTAGCAGGGACCACAGGTGCCTGCCACAATGCCTGGCTATTTTTTGTTGCAGTTAGGCTGGGGCCAGGTTCAAATCCTCCATCCTCATTATATGGGGCCAGCTACCTACTGAGCCACAGGTGCTACCCAACACTGTCATTTTTATAGGACATACCAGCATGAAGCTGCTGTGTAGCACGATTTCCTTTTTCCTACTGTAAAAATAGAGCGTTATTTGTATGACAAAGTATTATGCTTCTTACTAGCTTCCATTGTCATATTTGATTCTTGCTGGAAGAATTTCCCCAATGCACCAGCAGAGGGGATGGACCATCTTTAGGCGGGAATGTGCTCTGGTCTTGAAGTGTATGAATATGTAGAATTTCTTTAATTATCCAATTTGTTTTATGTTACCAGGTGGTTTTGATTAATGACCCAAACAAGTGAATTTGTGTACAGAAGACAGAAAGAATTATAACTCAGATGGTTGCTTTTAGGTCAGTACAATAGGAATACATAATTTCGTTACTGATGCAACATTTATTTCTTCCATATTGAAGGAGATGAAGTACCTAATTAAAATTCCAACCTTTCCTCTCTTTTTAATCTTCCTACATACTAGTAGAAATCTATAGAACCGCAAAGGGAATGTTTTTCATTTCCAGACACTATAGATTTTCAACAGAAACAGCCTCCATGCTCCCAAACACTGTGACGTACCAGGGTGGTGTTGAGTCCACCTGCTTCCTCCTTCATTCTCAGGAATGGGACTCAACTCCCCTCTTCCGCTCTGCATCAAAAGTGAAGGAGCCTAACATATGCATTCCCTGGCATCCATCCCTGTTGTTTAAAAAATATTTTTACTTAAACAGTTTTCTTTACTAAGCACAAATACCATGTTTATTATATAAGAAGAAGCATTCTAAATGCTTCACAAATACTTTCTTTGCCTTCTCTCTTTTTAATGTGTCCTTTTGTTCACTTTTCTCTCTCTCTGTTTCAAATTCTGAACAAAAATCTTTTACCAACTTTACTTATTACTGACGTCTAAACAAAAATCTTTTTCAAGAATGGGTGAATTTAGGTTATGCATAGATTACTCACAGATGAGTCTATGCTTAAAGCAATGACAGTGCCTCTGTGTAAGGACAGTGGGGGTTTCTGGATGGCAAAGATAGTCACAGACCCCTCAATTCACTTTGTATTTTGGCCATATTGGACATTTTCTTTTCCAACCTCATTCCCCCGTGCAGTTTTTCTTGGAAGTTGAAAGGCTTCATAGTCGGATGAAGTTAGAGAAACAATCAATGCCTCCAGCTATCCTTCTGCTTGGAAGTCACAATGCATGCTTTGCTTGTTGAAAGATCCTGTAGTGAAGAAACAAGCTTTTAGTATGGTGATTCCTCAAAAAATTAAAAATAGAATTACCAGATAATCCACCAATTCCACTTGTGCATATATAGACAAAATAATTGGAAGCAGGAGCTCAAACAGATATTTGCACTCCATCATTCATAGCAGGATTATGCATGATAGCCAAAATGTACATGCAACCTAAGTGCCCTTTGATGAATGGGTAAACAGAATGTGACATGTTTGGAAATGGAATATTATTCAAGCTTGGAAAGGAGGGAACCTTGACACATGCTACAACATGAAAGAACCTTGAAGACATTTCACTAAATGAAAGAATCCAGTCACGACAGGTCAAATCCTCCACACGCCACTCACTTGAGGTTTCTAGCATAGTTAAATTCATAGAAACAGAAAGCAAAATGGTGTGTTCTGGCGGATAATGGGCAGTTGTTAAATGAGGATAGAATTTTAGTTTGGGAAAATGAAAAATTCCTGGAGATGTTAGTGTTCTGGTTGTACAGCAAGGTGGGCACTCTCAATGCCATTGAAATGTACACTTAAAATGGCTGAGGGGTGCATTTATGTGATGTACATTTCACCACAATAAAAGAAAAGAAAAACAAGAAGCCTGTTTTAAACTATCATGTCCTGGTTTACTTTGCCATGTGATGTTTTTTCCCAAGAAACAGTTATTAACATTTGAAGGAATAATTGGAAACTAGTATGAGAAACCTGGTCAATTAACATGAGTTAGAATAATTTCACTTTCATGCTCAAAACTCTTCTGCAACTCCCTTGCTCACAGGGTAGTTCAGACTCCTTGCTTGTGTTTCAGCCTACCTGATATTGACTGCACCTATTTGATCACATCCTTAACTGGAACAGTGGCCTCAACTTAAGAAACATATAGCAATTAAAATCTATGCAACGTGATGATAGTGAAAACGAAGGAAGGAAATGGCTAAATATATTGCGTAAGTTTTAAGTTGGGTGGCTGGGAAAGCCAGCTCCACTCAACCTAAGGGACCATGAAGGAGTCGCAGTTTGGGAGAGCAGGGGGTAGGATCTGGCCAATTATAAGATATCTTTTAGTGATGTCAGCACTACAGGAGAAGGGATAATTATGGGTAAGTCATAGAAGACAAGGAAGTTTTGGATCAAGAGCAAAAATGAAGGGGTTAACCTTAAGAAAAGAGGGGAAGTCATCTCATACTTAGATATGAGTAGATTTCCTAAGGTGAATTGACAGTTAATTAAATGAAAGATCTGGAAATAGCAGAGAAATAATACATTGGTAAGAATATCTGGACTGTGTCCTCTTATTCTGAGTCATTTTCTGTATTTTTAGGCCTATTTTTCATTTTGAGAAATTCTGTTTAAAGAATACATTTTAAGTACTTATATCTATTATTATAAAGGCAGTCAGAAAAAATAAGAAAGTGATTTAAAAGAATTCCTTCTGACTTTCTTTTCCTTCATAATGAAAGCTATACTGAAAAATGAGTCTTCACCTGTTGGTAGTAAAGAATGATACAGCTTGTAGTCAGGCAAGAAGGCATCTCTGACCTCTGGAATAAACTAAATTTTTCAGTATGCTATAACTCTGCACCAAATGAGTTAAAACTGCCTAAATTTCATTCATGATCTGAAGTACATTACTTGTTGCAGGAAGATATCAAGTTTTAAATGAAGGAAGAGATGATAATGAAGCCTTGAAGCCTTCTGTTACTACATGGCTGACCCTGATAGTGGAATTTGAATGTGTAAATGAGGTTGGAAGGTGGGTCTAGCTCCCTTAGGGTCAGCACTTAGTACAATGCTGAGTACACAGTAGGTGCTCAAAAAATATTTGTTGAACAAATGGATCAATGATCAAATTGGTTTCTGAAGGTTAAGAACTATTATCATCAAAAAGCTGAGCTGCAATGAAATGCAAGTCCTGAGTGCACTTTACTATTTTCCCTGACATCCGAGAGTCAGGGGAGGGATCACAGGGTGTAAAGAGTGTCAGCACTCAGGAGAGAACGCCATGGTTTATTGTACTTCCAGAAAGGTCAGTCCTGGAGAGTATTAATTGTGAGGGAGACTAAAGAACATTTGGGCTGAATGTCAGGGGAAGTTTTTGAAGAGTGAAGTGTGTTAAACTACATAACAGAGCCAGAGGTAAAGACCCAAGGGAACCAATGGAAGTCTCAATGGCTGAGCAATTTACAAGGAGACTGGATCAAGTCCTGGAGAAATGAGATGGGGCTCAGACACCTTGGAGGGTAATGTACTAGGAGATCTTTCGGGTTTTATCTCATCTCTTTGTTGTGTACAACTGCACTGGAGTTTTCTAAAATGCTAAGAAAAGTACGCACATTCGTGGTTTGTTAGAAGTCTTTGCAACTCAGATAGTTGATGTGCTTACCCTGAAAGGAGCTTGTATATTTGGAAAATGATGCCACCATCAGGTAAGGTTCTGGGAGGGCAAGCAAGAAGCAGATGATTCATTCTGCAGTGCTTTGAAATGGTACATTTATCAACTATTCATATTAAATATAAATGTCTACAACAAAGAACAGAATCCAACCCTAATTAGAAAAAGTGAATTAGTGAGTTCTTTTCAGGTCTGTGATTCTCAGAAAATTAAATTTGAGGACAGTGATGCCACATAGCTTAAAAGTACTCAAAATCTCTAATGTCCCCTGGAGCTAAAAATCCTCTAAAATCAGCCTACATAATGAAGCCTTTGTTATAGCTCAAATTTGCTTATATTATATATAGAGAGTGCTTTGTGCTGCATATTTTGTAAGTTAATTTTCAAAGTTGAGCTATTCTTATCCGGGAAGTGAAATTGCAGGTCACTCTATAGAACCCAATAAGAAATTTTGTTATAAAATGAAAATAGTTTTAACTAAAAAAAAGTTCAGCTCAAACCCAATACAAATCTGCTGCCTTTCAACTTCCTAGTGCTATTATCTAAATTCACTTGTTATTTTAAGAAGGTCTACTGTAAAAGAAATGATATTTATCTCCCCAATTTAGCACCTAAAAAATGGAATAAAGGCATCTATATAGTTGATTACAGAGGACAATAGTATTAGTGGAAATAAAAGTGTATGTCATCAGTTTGAGAGACAGATAAATAGATATGTGATATAAATAGATACACATTTAAGAGAGAAAGGAGAAGAGACAAAGAATTGAGATTGTTATTTTGGATTCACTAGAACTTTCTGCTGGTGAGTCATGACACAACAGTTTATCCTTTGTTATGATGAATAGCACATGGAGAATCTTAAAAAGATTGACTTTGCTGGATATGATCTAAATGAATTTATGAAATTTTTTTTTTATGTTTTAAGTGTATTATATAAAAACAAGCAAGAAAGTTTATCATCAATTATAGGCTATGTTTTAGATGGTCTAACATGCAATGAAGGTCACGCTGAATGGCCTAAACTTAGAGTGGAATTTGTACATTTCTAGAGTGGGTCATGAATGAGAAGCCAGAGAGAGGGACTCAGAAGGAGAATTTGGAGGTAAGAGTCAGGAGGGTTATGTTCTCTCACAATTCTGATGCCTTCTGGATGTTTCCCCAAGGATGTCTCAATGGCACATGGAAAGTAATGGTCTTCCTTTCCCACAGACGCCGCTCCTGTGCTTGGCCTGTCGCAGTGAAAGGTGAGCAGGCCTGACAAGCCCCTCCACAAACTTAAAAGCCGAGCAGATGTACCCTGAGAGCCATGGGTCCCTACCTGCAGGCAGGATGTTCTGTGCCTCTCTGTACCGTCCAGGGGCCAGAGCCACAGCACAGGCTGCCAGTAGAACCCTTGTGGACACTCGCCTCAGTTTGTCAGTGTTTATTTGACTGGCAAACAGTGTTTACAGAAAGTATCTACAGGATGAAAATAGTCACTGGATAAAAATAGCCGTCTTTTCTTTCCCTGAACCAAAGTATACTTTATCTTGGACAATTTAAGAACTATGATTATGAAAGGGCAAATAAAAGTGATAATGATTTTTACTGATTTTCACTCCAGTTTTCCATCTTTGCTTTACCACTTTCAGATAGGAATAAAATGTCTGTGAGTTGAGGAATGGCAACATCTGTGACAGCCCTTTATTTCTTGACTAGCTTTGACCTTGTATACCAAACAACCTTCTTGAGGATACAAATGACAGTAGATTTTCTGTTGAGATTCCCCACAGGCCTGTCTGTGGGAGAGCCGTGCCTCTTGTAATTTAATCCTGCTCACTCTTACTCCCATCAGCAGTGCCAACAGTGATTGTTTAAGCCATAAGAGTGGAGATGATCGATTATTTCCAAGACTGGTCAAACTTCCCCATTTCAAAGGTTAGGTGACCTAGTAGTTTTCTTTTCTGAGCGAGGTCTCCACATTTTCACTATTTTTAAGTGCTCAGAGAGTGCCAAGTTCTCTTGTAACATTATTTTTTAAATGGTAAAATGAGGACACTTAGGAAATAGAAACAACAACACAAAAAAATTCTAAGAAGGATGATTTTATTCAGAACAAATTAGAATGGTCTAAGTCCAATAATACATAACAATAATAATACTTTATATATGCTTTCTTATACCATAACTGCAAAAAGAAAGGCCTCATTTAACATTTAAGAGTTTTCTTTTAGCCTTCTCCATGAAAACAATAGTGTACTAAAGAAGAGTTTTAATATCTAGTAAAATGAATTATCTTTTATGAAAAGAGTTGGAAATATGAAACCTCATGTTTACTTAAGGGTGTGAAATGATGGTCCATCCCCTTGCACCTGCTTAAGCCTATTTCCTTACAAAAGGACAGACTGGCCTCTCTCACGAGCCACCAGTGCACAACTCTACCCATCCCTCTTCACTAAAACTAATTTCACTGCTTTGAACACCACCAACAAAAGACATGCAAGTATGAAAACATAAGAAAAAATGTGAAATATAGAGTGACTTTTTATTACCAAGTTGTTGGATTGGATAATATCTTTGAGAAGCTTGTGAAGAATCTGACTGTCCTCTAAAACATGATCCTTCGCACCTGAAGAACGAAGTTAAGTTCTACCCCTAGACAGTCTGGGCACGCCATTGTGCCAGGCCCTGCCAGTGCTAAATTGGGGGTGGCCACTTTTGGTCTCCCTTTAGGCGTACCACGGGAATATTAAACCGAATGTACCATCTCCCCAGAAGTCTAAGTCACAAAAGGCTGTCTTCTTGCTTTCCTGCGCTGGGGAAGCCAGGGCTTTCAGTGTTCCAGGGCATCCTGCATCACAGAGCACATGCACACAGGCGACATGCCTGACACCGAGGGGACCTCCTGAGCGTGGGTCACTCCAGGCCTGGTCCCCCTCACAGGCTGGCTCTCCGCACAGGCCGGCGCCCCTCATAGGCCGCGTCCTCCTCACAGGGCATTGTCCCTCTATCCTCGAGGCCCATCTGCTGTGATTAGCTCTCCCCAGCTCTGTGGAATTTCTCTCCAGATTTTCTAGCTATAAGTGTAGCTTCTGATTTACAATGGAACGTGGTACTCTTTCTGGAGCTACTTCACATACTTGGCTGCTGAAGGTGATTGCATGTCCTGTTTTTCTGTCTTTCTTTTAAAACTGGGACAGGTCTTTGTTTTTGCTGAAGTTTGCTGTTTCTCCTTGTTACTGATGTGCAGCCTCCTTTGTGCTGATGGCCAAGAAAATTCTGGACTGCTGCCCTGTTTGCCTCCAGAGACTGATGCAGACTCTTCAAAGTAAAGTCAGTGTTTTTTTTTTTTTTTTAATTTCAAGGAGAGTTTACCAAAAACAAGACATCTTCATGCTTGTGAAGACCCGGCTCTCCATGGCAAAACTTTTGGCCTCTCTGAGTGTTGCAAATGTACTTGAAACCACTTGAAAAGAAAAAAAAAAAAATTCCAAAAGGGCAACAATGAAGACTCAATTTTATTTTATTTTAATTAATTATTTTAGTTTTTCATTTGGCACCAGTAGAAAAAGTTTGAGAATATTTTCAGTTGATATTCTTTGGGTAGAACCTGGAGAGGACTTTCAGTCTGTTCTCAGTAAAGGTATGATCATGAACTAATTTATTTAACTCAAATTCTCCCAAACCTGTGTATTTTGCTACTGTCATAAACAAGAATGTCTAGTTCCATGTGAGAGGCTCTGGTTACAGGAAGTATTATGGCTACCTTTCCTATACTCAGTGAAAAAAAAAAAAGTGTGTTGTTGCTGTTTCCTGAAGCCTACACTCACTGTAGCCACTTTGTTTACCTAGGAACTGATCTACCTAATCACTGAGATAGAAACAGGCATATCATCCGCTCCTCTCCTCCAGACCGTTTGAATACTCTACCCATTTATTTGGTGTTTGGCTCAGGTCTAAATGAGTCATTTAATAACCCCTGTTCACAGCAAGTTAAGTTGCAAGCAGCCGGCATCCACAACTCCCAGGATTGTTAATGGTTCCAACTAGGATGAGCCACCACCCTCTTGCTTTCCTGAAGGGCATTGCACAGCTTTACTCCAGCTATCATGGCAGGAGTCTCAAGCAAATCTGTGCCTTAGGTAATGAAATGGCCCTGAGAATGATAAGGGTGTGAGAAAATAGATGCCAGTGTCTATTCTAGAGATGGGAAGGGCTGTTGATAAAGCTGTGTGAGGCTGATTATCATCATGGACTGAGAGGCTCCGTTCCACTCACCAGGCCTTCAGGGGCTCGCTCGAGGAGAAGAGCAGCTGCCTTAATCCACAGAAAGGTCAGTTGATAGGAAGGTCAGTGGTACTTAGGAGGGGGGACAGACTGGCCAGGTAGGGAGACAGAGTGCTTCCCTGTAAACTCTGCATTCTTTCTTTTTTTATGTAAGAATATCACCTTTCTAGCTCTTTTCTTTTAATGGCAATTGCCACTTTCTAACATGTCTAATTAACTGTTTATTATGTTTATTGTTTATGGCCTACTACCACTTCACTCCCCCACCCTGGCCTGGTATTCTCAGCCACCATTCTCTATCCTAAATAGCCTACCCGGTATATGGGATGTACTGAAAAAAAAAAAAAAAAAAGATTGAATGATACCATGCAGTGTATGTTCATTTTTCAAAGCTGAAAAACATAGAGATATATATAAAATAACATAAAGTAATGTATAATTTAGTAAAAACCATCCATTTCTCCTAACCCTCTAAATCACAACATTGTGAAAAGGTACATGCGCTTGATGTATGGATCAAGGATATAAATGTGTATATCAAAATTAGTATTGATCAGAGTCCCTCCCTCCTTTATTTTGAGGATCCCCAAAGAGGTGCATACCTCACTCTGTAGGTTTCAGTCTGGTCCCTAAATAATTTAGCCCTCTGCTCACTCCTCTAAGGACGCTTGGCAGACTCTGGAGACATTCTACTGGCACCTCACCCCAGGGGAATGTTGCTAAATGCTTGACAGTGCAGGAGACAGTCTCCATCTGCTCCAGCAACAGAGAGCTGCCCCACCCTAAAGGTTAAGGTACCCCGTTGGGCATCCTCCAGGGCTTGCTCTGCTCCCCGTGGTGGTGTGGACGGTGATGCTGGACGGTGGTGGGGGACGGAGCCCGCACCCCTGCAGAGACAGAAGTGCCTCCTCACCAGCTGTGCCCTGCACATGGCCACCCTGACACGACACAGCTGTGCTTGTGCTCAGAGATTCAAAGAGGCCGACTTTTGTCCCATTACACGTGACGCTGAGTTACACCACATTGGTGTTCTTTTTTCTCTAGATGTAATTGTTCAAATTGAGTTTAAGGGGCCAGCGCAGAGACTTTCCCCTTTGGACATTTTTCTCCTTGCAGGGTTCTGCCCTAGCCCGCACCTCCCCCCCCCCCCAGTGAGTGCTGGGAGATGCTGGGAAAGCTGGGCAAAGTGAAGGAGGGCTGTCTGCCAAGCAGCTTCTGACCTTGGCTTTTCAGAAACGACCTTAATGCTCGCTTTTTGTTTCCATAAACGAGAATCCATTTTTCTCATTAAAATTTTCTATTTTTTCCAGACATATAGGAAAACTCTAAATTATTTACTCACTTCCTCTTTCATGTAATTCAGTAGCCTCATCAAATTTAATTAACTTAACTTCCTTGTGTTCTTTAGTACTGGTGGCCCCGACCCCAGCCACAGACTGGTCCTGTACTATACAATTTGCAGTGAGGGCACTTCAAATGGGAGTGAAGAAGAAGAAGATTCAGAAGAAGACATCTTCAAAGAAGATTCAGAATATTAACACTATCATAATTTTGAAAGTATAACACTGGTGCAATAAAGACAAATGTATCAGTGTTACTGAAAGGAGAATCTAGAAATACATGTGTGTGAGTGTAAAAATTTACATGTGTCTAACGTGCATAGCAATGTCAGCTTTCCAAGTCAATGGAAAAATACAGGCTACCAAATAAAAGCTGTTGAAATAATTGTCTAACAGTCTAAAATAAAGTTTTTACCTCATATCACACACACCAAATACAGAAATACCTAAAATAACATACTAAACTATGAAGGAATTAGAACACAGTATGAGATGTTTACTTACACATATTATTTACAATATGCTAAGGTTTTCTAAAGAAGGATATGAAATCCAGAAGCAAGATGTGCAAAAACAAAACTTTAACAATAAAAAATGTTAAAATTAATAGAAGGGAAATAATCTGAAAATGAAGATAAATTGCAAATTAAAGACATTAATTTAAAATTACAGCATACATAGTAGGCAAAGAGTTAATATCCCATATATCTGAAGGTCTCACACACGGTATTATAACAATTAAATTTTAAGCATTTTGAAAGGGAATTACTTGAGTAATTTCTTAATCATCATAACGGATGAGGAATTGATACACATACAGATCAAAGAACTTGCTCAAGGTCAGTTTGTCAGCAGTGGAGGCTGGATTTGAATTGAGGAGTCTCTCTGTAGCTCTATTCTGAAACACTTGTGAATTCCTGCCTCCTGAAACTGAAGTTAACTAAAGCTAAAATTAAAATTGACACATTTTACTTTAAAAATTTTATTATTTTATTATTTTTTATTTCAAGTTAATATGAGGGTACCTACAATTAGGTTGCATTATTTGTGTTTTCAAGGTCAAGTCAAAAGTCTGAGTTGCAGTTGATTCCTTCACCCAGGAAGTGTGCCATATGCCCTACTGGATAGGTGGGAACTTACCAAGACCTCCACACACCCTTCTTGAATGACTTGTGTTATTCTCTCTCCTGTGGGCCTGAAGTTGTTGATCTACTATTTTCAGATTAGTACTGAGCACATGGGATGCTTGCTTTTCCATTCTTGAGAAACTTTACTTAGGGCGTCTTTTGTAATCACATTTTACTTTTTTGAAATGCAATTGAACAATAGTTATAAACATTTAACAGCTAAATGATGTTTATCCTTCAAATCAGCAATTCCCCTTATTTTCACTGATACATGGGGACATTAGTAACTGGCCTTATTTGTAATATACTTGATGCATTATTTGACAGCACTGTTTCTCTGTGACTGTGTGCATGTGAAGTTTTATTTACAAATCAAGTCATATTATGTGTATGTATACTACACATCAGCACACTTTTGCATTTCATTAGGGTTCTGGAAGGATACACCCCAGACCATTGCTTACCTTTGGAGAAGTGGCAAATGAGGGAGGCAGGTGTGGGGACTTTCATTTTTGATATATAGATTACTGTGTTGTTGATATTTTATAATAGGTCAGTAATAAATAAAAAATAATGAAAATATACCCTCCTTCTAAGAGTTTTTAATGAAGGCTAACTGCAGTGGCTCACACCTGTAATCCTCGCACACTGGTATTACCAGACAAAGAGGATCTGGCTGCCTCACCATCCAGTTAATATGCAGAGATGCAGAACAGAGAGAGCAGCCTCTCAATTCTGTTCCACCTCAGTTACAATGCTAATAATTTATTTATAATTAAATACAAGGAAACCAACCTAAAAAATTTTGACTTTATTTCGTATGAAGTAACATCAAAGTAGTCTGCACTCTAACAGTGCAAAGTGTTTAAACAACAGAAAGGTGATTTTTCACTTAACAAAATATCAGAGAAAATATCATCTCATCACAGTAACCTTTACTCTACCAATATCACATCAACTATTGTCTACGTGTGACTACCTCCTCACATCTCCTGAGACAAATACCCTCACAATCGTGGTGAAACCTTAACTAGATAATCACAGAAGGTGTGTGAGGAAGGCTGAGCAGACTAGGTCAGTTCTATTGTTTCGACTTAGCTTCTCAGACTCGATCTTGCAGGCCATTTTTCTGGCTTCACTGAGAGGCTGAGGCAGATGGATTGCTTGAGCTTAAAGAGGGAGACCCCATTTCTAAAAATAGTTGGGCATTGTGGTGGACACTTATAATTCCAACTACTTATGGGAGGTTAAGACAAGAGGATCACTTGAGCCCAAGAGTTCGAGGTTGCTAAAAGCTATGATGTCATGGCACTCTATCGGTGGTGACAAGGTAAGACTGTCCCCCCTCAAAAAAAAAAAAAGAAAAAAAAAAAGTTTTTAATGAGGCTGTTTTCTAATTGGTGAAGAATTAATTTTGCGTCGTATCTTTTGTTTTTACTCATCTATTGAGATAATATGATTTTTCCTATTTGGCTGATTGATTTAAAATGTCATATTATAATTGATTTTCTTAAATGATCCTTGCATTCATCATGTAACTAAATCATCTTTTTTTCTTTTTCATAGTTCAGTGTTCCATTGATAGATAATTAAACTTCATGGGTAGTACTTATTTGAATTTTTCAAATCTCTATTCATATTCAAGATGGATCTATGTCTTTTTTACTGACATTTTTGCTAGGTTGTGGGTTTTTGCCTTATGTTGGCTTTATAAAATTCATGGGAATTATTTTCAGATTTTTCATATGCTCCACCAAAATTTATGAGGTGATAAAATTAGCTATTACTTAAAAGTTTGAGGAAAGTTAACCAGTAAAAACAGTTTTAATAATTAATCTTAAGTCAAGAACATTTTCTTATATATTCAGTTTCTCTTACTTTTAAAGTTATTGATCACATTAATTTTCCTGGAAATTTAAATTTAATCAAATGTTTAATCTTTTTTATTGCACATAGTGTACTCTAAAAGTTATAATTCTTTGTGTATATACTATTACCCATTAGTAATTTCAACGTTTGAATAAATAAAATGTGGTATATGTGTACTATGAAGTACTACTCAGACACACACACACACACACACACACACACAGGATGGCGTGAATCTTTTGTAACAATTTGGATGGAACTGGAAGCATCCAAGAGAAACACCACAAGTGCTCAATACTAGGTTGGAACTAGTTGATCAACATTCGTGCAGTCTGACACACATGTGGAAATAAAACTCAATGAAATCAAGTAGGTAGGGGTGAGGGATGTAAGGGAAATTCACAGATAGCTGGTACAACATACGTGTTTTGGGTAAAGGGCACTTTTATAACTTTGACTTAAAATGTACAAATGCAAATTATATGGCAAAAATGTGTGTACCCCTGTAATACTTGGAAGTAAAAAATATATAAAAAATAGTAATTTCATTTTTGTTTTTCTTTTATTGATTAGATTTTCTGGAGATTTGCTGATTTGCCTATTTTCTTTCCTTTTTTTTTTTTCTTTTAATTTCCTCCCTAAGAATCAGCTCTAATTTTTTAAGGGATTAAAATTTGAATATTTGCTTTAATTTACATTTTTGGAACATTCCCTTTTGACATTTCTCATTAGTTTGTTTTAAGAAACCTTTTAAGGAAATATGCCTGTGGTTCATTTTTCTTCCTTAGGTTTGTTATATGGAAGCAATGTTAATAATTTCATTTTGTTTATGCAAAACTGGTCATCCACAAAGTTAAAATTATACCACTAGCTCCTGTCCCCATTTCATGTAGAGTGTCAGTTTTAATGAATATGTAAATATGATTATTACTTTTAGAATAAAATACATGTATGTGTACAAGTAAATAGTTTGCTTTTTGTTGCTGTTCTTATAGAATCGTAGAGGCATTAAATGGAACTGATTATAGAGTTGGTACATGAAACAAAATAGATAGTTTTCTTAGGAAAGAAAAGCATTTCAGTATCTTAATAGAAATAGCAAAACCGAAGGAAAGAGTTCCATGTCTTTAACTAACACCTGAACAGGAGGAAGACAAAGGGCTGCGTGTTTGCACGGAGGCGAGAAGGCAGGCGCTCTTCCCAGCCAGAAAGGACACATTTCCTTGCTTCTGAGGCAGCCCATCCACCTTGTTTCTCACCTGGTGGCTGCTGACCCATTTCTGAAGATACACTTCTGTTAAATAGCTGAATTTCTCCATGACAGTAATTCAGAACTGCCTGGCCCAGTGTTTTGAATTCATCAATTTAAACAGTTAAGTGGAGACATTTGGAGTAGGGCTTGGCAAATGCTATCTGTTCCTTTCGAATGAGAATTCAAATGCCTGATAAGAGAAATGCCAGAGGGTGCTGTAGGACACAGGATGGTTGTGGAGAAGCCTCAGCTCAGAAGTCAGGCCACAATCTAGGAGCTACCCATAGGCAAGAATCCATGTGGTGGAGGGACACTGCTTACCTGTGGGCCTTCTTATGAGGATTAAATAGGAACTATGTGCAAAGCCTTTTTAGAACTCTTTATAAAACACTTCTAAAGCACTGTTGAATGACAGTGCTCTATTTTTGGATGGATTACAGAACTATTATTTCACAAAGGAGGTCTAATGTCTTTTGTGGTTTCCACCTGGAGGCATCCCTCACAGTCCTCAGTCACATCCTCTGCTCCTTTCTGTCATTCAGCACTGTCATTACTTTACCACACAGGCAATTCAGTTCTACAAACATTACCAAGTGGCTGTTCTGCTTAAGACTAGAGACTAGGTGATACTGATACAAGAATGAGAGAAAGAGGGTCCTCTCTTAACAAAGGGAGATTCTATCCATCAGATTCCCAACCCAGTTACTTGACCCAAACAATTCTGATTAGCAAACACCGTATGTCCAGCACTGTCCTCTAAGTTTAACTTGCCTGAGGCATTATCTCTGAGTACCATGGATTTTTACTGCTCTCATACATTTAACTTGTCTCACTTTTATGTGAAATCAGATGTGAGAACAAGAAGAACCTGAGAAGGACTCTTGGCCCTTCAAAGGTCCAAAGTGGATACAGGTACATTTTATTAAAAATAAAGGAGTTGGGCAAAGCATTTCAAAATAGAAATAATACGGGAGCTGAGCAGATCGTGGAAATGCCTTTGGAAGAATTTGCTGGAGGACTCTTTCCCAGGGCAAAGATCAAAGATGAGCCATGCGCAGGATGAGAGGTGCACCGTTCCTCAGTGTAGCCTATTCTGTATCAGAAGTAAATAGTGATACCTTGTGCCTGGATTGGTTGTGTCTCTGCAGATTTAAGCGGGAAGGAAAACTGCAATTTCTACATGTGGAAGAAATGTGAGGGGAGTAAAATAAACTTTCAAATTTGGGGAGTGGGAAGTGATTTTCCATCTGATGTTTATTTATGTGAAGTGCTCCGGGATCCTGTGAATTAGTCTTCCTTTCTACTATGACGTTTTCATTTAAAAGGAATTTAAGTTCATCTGTTTTAAACAAAATTTGCCATCACTATCTGCTTTTTTTTCCTGTCAGAAAATATTGAGAACTAGCTTTTATTTATTTTATTTTATTTTATTTTATTTTATTTTATTTTATTTTATTTTATTTTATTTATTTATTTATTTAATTATAGATAAAAATATGCACCATAGATGTGGCCCAACCCATCACCCTCCCTCCACCCAAACCTCCCCCCTCCCTTCCCCTTCCTTGGTCCTTTCCCCATAGTCTTGTGGTATAGTTAGTTGGGTTATAGCCTTCATGTGAAAGCTATAGTTTAGCTTCATAGTAGGGCTGAGTACATTGGATACTTTTTCTTCCATTCCTGGGATACTTTGCTAAGGAGAATATGTTCCAGCTCCATCCATGTAAATATGAAAGAGGAAAAGTCTCCATCTTTCTTTAAGGCTGCATAGTATTCCATGGTATACATGTACCACAATTTGCTAGTCCATTCGTGGGTCGATGGGCACTTGGGCTTCTTGGTTGCAGACATCATTGTTGTTTGGTAGGCCCAGGCTGGATTTGAACCTGCCAGCTCAGGTTTATGTGGCTGGTGCCTTAGCTGCTTGAGCCACAGGCGCCAAGCCCATCTAAATGCGTTTTGTCTTCAAATCTTTTCTCCGTGGGGCATTTTTTTGGACCAAGCTCCATCAATCTAATTTATCTAGTCCCATTTCCAGCTCTCTTTCCAACATTGCTACCTGTGGGGAAATTACACGTTGTCTAACATACCTGTAATTGGACTCCCAAAGAGAAAGTAGAGAAAACAAAAATATGGCATAAAGATTTGAGGACCAAAATACTTGAGGAGTTACATATACATCATCATGTACAAATGTCTCTGAAGAAAAGAAAAAAACATAAAATAGCCCAATGAATGCTTTTCTGATACAACCCAAAAGTTAAGTATTAATAATCAATACACACTGACTCAAGATAAACATTAAAACAAATATACGGAGAAAAAGCACAATATTTACCAAAAAATATTGATATGGCCATATCAGTGGTAACCTTAATCTTAGTAAAGTTATTGAAAGTTCAATTAAAAAATCTAATATCCACTTCAATGATAGCATTTGGTTGGAAATGTATGGTGGTAGAAATAGGTATTGGTTTGAAATATAGTTTCTTCCTTCTCCTCATGTGATAAATAAAAGTGCTTAACATAACAAGAACCCTAAAAGTGAAAAATGGATTTGGTTTAGAAGGGGAAATTTGATACCCAAATTAATAAGGGCACCTGAATCAATGCTATGTCTTTATCACGTTTGTGCAAATTTGAAAGGATTCATGTTCTGCAGAGTTTTTGTCAAAACCCAAGTTTCCGGGAAAATTTGTAGAATTATTCTTATGTATCAGACTCCCTTGAGAGCATCACATGGGGCTCACCTCTCAGTAGAGCTTTAATTTAATTAGAGGTACGGCTAATTTGGGGAAGGGAACTTGTGAGGATTTAGCCTAGTCACCAAATCCCACCTAAAAAAGTCTCTTAAACCAATGGCATCTCACAATGAGATTGTTTTCCATTTCAATCAGGCGTAATTGCAGGACTTAAGTGTTGTGAAGGAAACAGTCACAAAATTATTCCAATTGGTTACTAATTTGCCATCTCAGACAACATCACAGAATTTACAAAAAGTGGAAAAGATGTACTTTTAATTCTGTACTTCATTTGGGTATTTCTTTCCTGTTATGGAAACAGATATACATATATTTATTTCCCCTTGTTTAATTTCCATTTTGCATTGGTTTTCCTGTTAGCTCTGTTTCTGAATTTAATTAACATGTTACATTTCTTAATTTCTTTCCTGGATTTCAGTAATTGTGTATTATTAGCCCTTCAAAGTCAGGCTGAAAACTCCAAGCAAAGGACTTAATTGCATGAGTAGTTAATTTCATATTACAGGCAAACTCATACTTAGTAAGCAGTCTTTAACCTTTTAAATGTTCATGGAAAAATTAGGGTATGACTGTCTTAGAACCATTTCTATATGTTCATTTTCTCCAAACTTCCCTTAAATAATGAAAGAAGTTAAAATAATCCATATTAATCTCATTCAAAAAAATTAAAACTCCATGTCTTTTGTTAATACTGCACAATTCTTTAAGCACTTACCTCGATTTTCCTGAAACTTGCAAATGAGAACTATGTCTCCCCATTCAGATTTGGTGAGATTGGTGGCATTGAATTTTTGTTATTTGTCTTTTCTGGAATATATCTCCACAAAAATGTGTCCTTAAAGGAAAATAGGAGGGCGGCGCCTGTGGCTCAAAGGAGTAGGGCGCCGGCCCCATATGCTGGAGGTGGCGGGTTCAAACACAGCCCTGGCCAAAAACTGCAAAAAAAAAACAACAAAGGAAAATAGGGGCTGGGCACCAGGGCTGCAATCCCAACACTCTGGGAGGCCAAGGTGGGAGGATTGCTTGAGTTCAGGAGTTCAAGACCAGCCTCAGCAAGACTGAGACTTCATTTCTACAAAAAATAGAAAACCTAGCGAGATGCTGCTCAGGAGGCCGAGACAGGAGGATTGCTTAAATCTAGGAGTTTGAGGCTGCTGTGAGCTAGGTACTCTAGCTTGAGCAACAGAGTAAGACTCTGTCTTAAAAAAAAAACAACAACAAAAAAGATGATATATTCCCCTTTAAGAATTTTCTTCAGTACATGATGATTAGAGTTGATAAAATCTCCAATAGGGACATTTACCACTATGCACTTTATAAAAAGCTCTCAAATATCTGGCCTTACTGGGCTGGATAAATGATTTGTAATGTATCTGCATAGTCTATCCATTCCAATGATAATACTAATTATTGCTATTATCTATCAATTAAAATATTTCAAAAAAGTGAGTGAGATTTATCAATGTCCAAGAAAACATCATTATAATATGTACCTCTACCCACGGGAACAACCTGTGGTTTATAAAATATTAGGAGCCCTTATCTCTAGGTATAAAGGAAGGCTCATTTTAATTTTTTGTGCTATTTGGGGTTTTGAAGGTTTTTTTGACAATGCATATGTTTCCTTATATAAAGAGATGAAATAACATTAAAAATAAGCATAATATGACCTCTTTAGAAAGAAGTATGAAGAATTCTCAAATATTAATAGTAGAGTATAAATGTCTAAACAACAATTAAATAAGTGAGGTGAATGCTATATTCACCAGTTTGATTTAAATATTTCAAATGGTACAAAAATCAGTGCATTGTACCTCATAAATGCAGTGATGTACACAGTTGTGATCTAATAAAAAAAAAAAAAAAAAAGAACTTCAAATAGATCTTCCATGGGATTGTGGGATCTACCCATAAGGAAAAAAAAAAAAAAAAAAAAAATTATCATAAGGAAATTTGCACTAGATTGTTCATTGCAGCTCAATTTACAATCACCAAGATGTTTAAACAACTTAAATGCCCACCAATCTAGAAGTGGATTAACAAGCTGTGGTATACGTACCCTATGGAATACTATTCGGTCTTAAAAAAAGATGGGGACTTTACATCTTTTGTGTTTACCTGGATGGAATTGAAACACGTTTTTCTTATTAAAGTATCACAGGAATGGAAAAACAAGTATCCGGTGTACTCAATAATAATATGAAACTAGTAGACGATCTAATACACACCCACATAAGAGAAATGCTTGATTCATTTCAAATTGGGAAGAGGGGAGCAGGGAGCGGTATGGTGTGTTCCTGGCTAATGGGCCCCACAGAAGGGTACACGGCACGTCTACTGGGCACAGGACCCAACCACAACAGGGACTTAACAAATGCAAACATCATAATGTTTATACACTCTTAATCTTAATCCTCTATATACTCACATTAATATGAAATTTAAAAGAATTTGCTTTGTCACTATTTTTTTTTATTAAATCATAGCTGTGTACATTAATGTGATCATGGGGCACCATACCTACCAGATCCTGAAACATGAGGTGATATATTAAAATTCAGTAATGACAATAGTATCCACTCTTTTTCTTTTCTGTTCTTTTCTTTTCTTTTCTTTTCTTTTCTTTTCTTTTCTTTTCTTTTCTTTTCTTTCTTTCTTTCTTTTTTTTTTTTTTTTAAGAGTTTTTGGAATCAACTTTGCCTGCCCCATCATTAATCTCCAGGAAGAAAAAGACGGTGCAAAATTGAAATTGCTCCTGATTGACGCTGAGAAAGAAAAGCTAGGGGGTCCTGTCTGACGAGATAAATCTGTGAGGAGGAGGTGACCATTAGCTCAGACTGCACCACAACGCCTATTAACACGTTAGGTAACTTTCCTTCTTGCTTCCATTAATATTCCCTTTAGGCTTCCAGACTTCAGAACACCCTTTGTGTCCATATGGAATGGCAGCCAGTGAAGGACTCCAGGGAGCTTTGTGAAGGGAAAGCTCCAAGATTTGGGAGAGTTTGACGATGTGTAGGGATTGTGTTTTAGTGTTTCTTGGTCCTGCGGAGATGATGCCCTGAATCCTCCAAACTCATCTCTTTCTGGGAATTGCCTTAACTTTCAGCCTTCCCTGTGCTTTGTAAAGCACTTATCAATAATCAGTGATTGGCTGGTATGTGTATAGAAGCCAGCGACCATGTACCTCCGTTTGGGAGACGCTGAGTGTCCATCCTAACTCCGAGCTTCCCAACAGGTAGGCTGACCTCCACGGTTCCAACCACATTACAGAACTGTCCTCCTGTCAGTCTGATCTCAGCCTTTATTTTGTCTTTTTACTTCCACCCTAACACTTTCCAGAAATATTTCTGTGTGCAGCCTTGCTTTTGAGTCTGTACCTAGACAACTCAGTTTAGGACAGTTGTTAAATATGAAAGCGTATTCAGAACGGGTGCAAATCAATGGCCACGTGTGTGAGTGTGTGTGTGTATGTGTGTAAGGGGGCAAGGCAAGTTACCCAAGGAATAAAAGTATTATAAAGAAAATCACAGTTAAGAAGTAGCAACACTTTCCCCTACGCTGTCAGGCTTTCTTGGCAGAATTAACAGGTTAACAATGAGTAATGAGCACATTGCTAGCTAGGGACTGAGTCCTTCAGAAAAGAAATGGCTTCAGGTTAGAAGTGTCCATAATATCACAAAGCCATCAATTTTCAGTCATAGGATAATACGATGATGTCAGCCAGTAATGAGAGTCATTATTAATTACTCTAATTCCAGATAAAATGTATTCAGGGCTTACAATATGCAAGACCTCCTTCTAAGTGCTTTGCAAGATTTTTGTCTTCATAACAATCAACACCCCTCCCTGCTTTTTTTTACAGATGCAAAATTTGCAGTTTAGAAAGAAGTACCTTTCTGTGACTCGCTGTGGGGGGATGCAACAGAAATTTGTCAGAAAGTCAGTATAACTACGGAACATCATTATGAGGTGTATTTGACATCCCACAATACGCTTCTCTTAATTTTATCAATTTATGGCGATCTGACTACGTGCAAGCACCACATTGAACACATTTTATATACGTTTCGCATTTAAGCTTCCACATTTCCCAGGCATGAAAAAAAAATTGAAATGTCACAAGAATGAGAATGCTTACTGTAGCTTCCTAGACCCTAAATCAGAACCTGGACTTTCGAAACCCAGAACTTGTGTGCCTGAGTTCCCCACACACCCCGCCTGCCCCAGTCCGTTCACTTCCTGGCCAAAGCAAATCTGTAGGCAGCACCTTCACAGTTAAATAATATCCCTGACAGCTCACAACAGGATCCCCCGTCTCCTCCCTCTAACTATCCACAGTGATTGGTACAATTCTTGCAGAACTTAGAGTTTCCAGCCAGGCATCAAGAAAATGAATTTTTTTTTTTTTTTTTGCAGTTTTTGGCCAGGGCCGGGTTTGAACCTGCCACCTCTCGTTATGGGGCCAGCACCCTACTCCTTTGAGCCACAGGCGCCACCCCTGAGAAAATGAAGTTTTATGCTGCATATGTACAGACACAGCTGAGTCGTCCAGTGTTTCACTCTGTTCTCCCCTATGCCCTTCCATAAAGGATGCCATTACTTTGGCTGTGGCAAAATAAAATAAAATAAGATTTCAAATACAAAACAAACTTCCAAGTAGCTGTCCCTCCTCTTCACAGGTTAGCAGGCTCTGCAGACTTTATTTCTGCCCTAATATCCATTTTCCCTATCTACAATCTGCGGTTCATGTTGCAGTATTTCTTAGGGATCGTATTTCAAAAATGAGTTTGAAACTATTTCAGTGAGGACAGATATGTTGTTATGGCTCCTTTGAAGTACTCCCTAGTTCCCTGTCCTTTTCTTCCTCTCTCCTCCTGCCCTGTTATCTGTTCTTCCTCTTTCCTGGCAGGTTGTCTCCTTCCCCACCATCTTCATGTTCTTTTTCTTCATCTTCTTAAGAAGTCAGCTGGAATGCTGATTTGCTCTGGCCCCCCGTTTCGGCCACCCTTCTGTGTTTGGTGCCAGAAAAACAAACAAACAAAAGTTGGAGCCCATCATTCTGGTTCTTATGTTCCGTCATTCCCGGTAGATACAAGTAGGTATTGAGATGTCGCAGCCTTGCTCGTTACTGTTCCAGTGCTTGTTGAGACTGACTCATCACTGCGGTTCAGTTTTTCTGGGGGGAACTGTCTGACACCTGCTACGCTCTCCTTTGGGGACGCTGAAAGCCTTCAGTGCTCATTGCTGTGAGGTATCATAAAAAGAGCTCAAAAATTGGGGATGACATAATTAGGTCCGTATTTTTTCTCTAAAGAGACATTTTCTTGTTCAAGTTTCTAGCCCACAATGTAATGGGATCACTTGTTCTTTTCTTATTAGTTTGAGTTCTCTGGATTCTAGCTATTAAACCTTTGTCAGAAACATAACCTGCAAATATCTTCTCCCATTCTGAGGCCTGTCTGGGTGCTTTCCTTGCTGTGTTCTTGGCTGTGCAGAAGCTTTTTAGTTTCATCAGATCCCAGGAACAAGTGATCCCAGCTTAGGGTGGGCAAGAGACTTGAACAGAAGCTTCTCTAAAGAAGACAAGTGCATGGCCTACAGACACATGAAAAAATGATCATCATCTTTAATCATCAGGGAAATGCAAATCAAAAGCATGTTGCGATATCATCTAACTTCAGTAAGAGTAACCCACATCACAAAATCTCAAAACTACAGATGTTGGCATGGATGCAGAGAAAAGGGAACACTTCTGCATGGCTGGTGAGAATGCAAGCTAATACGTTCCTTTTGGAAAGAAGTTTGGAGAACATTGAAGGAACTAAAAGTAGACCTGCCTTCAAACCTGCAATTCCTCTACTAAGTAAATATCCAGAAAACCGAAAATCACTTTACAACAAAGACATTTGCACCAGAATGTTTACTGCAGCCCAATTCATAATTGCCAAGTCATAGAAGCAGCCCAAGTGCCCATTGACCCATGATTGGATTAACAAATTGTGCTATATGTATACCATGGAATACTATGCAGCCATAAAAATAATAAAGACTTTACCTCTTTTATGTTTACATGGATGGAGCTGGAACATATTCTTCTTAGTAAAGTATTTCAGGAATGGAAGATTTAGTATCCAATGTACTCAGTACTATTATGAAACCAATATATATAATCACCCACACTTTCATACGAATGATAAAACACAACTGTAGCCCAGAATGAAGGCGGGAAGAGGAAGGTGGGGGAGGGAAGGAGAGAGAGGGCTGGGTGGAGGGAGGGTAATTAGTGGGACCTCACCTATTGTGCAGAATGCAAGGGTACATGTCAAATCTATTAAGAGTATAAATGTCCTAACACAACAAATAATTAAGTGAGGTGAAGGCTATGTTAACCAGTTTGATGTATGCATTCCAAATTGTATATAAAATCAGCACATTGTACCCCATAAGTGCATTAATGTACACAATTATGATTCAATAATAATAAAAAAAAGGAGAGACATTTTGTTCATCACCTGTGTGGTTGCTAAGAATCCAGGAGAAAGCACTATAGGAAAAACACAAGAGCCCTCCCACTGGCTAAAGACGACACACCCTGTCCATCAATAAGAAGGATAATCTAAATGTATTTAAAAGAACACCAAATTTCATTAAGAACATCGCTCACAGTGATGCCACAGTTGTACACCTGGATCATCTTTAGAAAGTACTTGGAAAGTGTCACAAGCTTGGGAAAGTAATTATACACTACTCGGCTGAGGCAAGAGAATCGCTTAAGCCTAAGAGTTGAAAGTTGCTGTGAGCTGTGACGCCACAGCACTCTACCAAGGGTGACACAATGAGACTCTGTCTCTAAAAAAACCCAGAAAAGCAACTATCCAATGTACTCACTATGAAGTCAGGAGACAAACCAACACATGCCCACACAATAGAAAATGCAATTTAATTCAGGTTGGGGCAGGAGGGGAACTCCCACCTAATGGGCACAACGTGGGGGTACCTGGCACACCTCCTGGGTGGGGGACTCAGCTACAAATGGGACTCGACCTAACAAGCCCAAACATCCTAACCTAGTCATTTGTACCCTCATAATACTCTAAAATAAAAAGTATGTATATATAAAAAGAAAGAAAGAAAATACTTAGGACTCACATATCTTTTTTTTTTTTTTTCTTTTTTTTCTTTTTTTTTTATTATAGATAAAAATATGCACCATAGATGTGGCCCAACCCATCACCCTTCCTCCACGCAAACCTCCCCCCTCCCTTCCCTTTCCTTGGTCCTTTCCCCATAGTCTTGTGGTATAGTTGGGTTATAGCCTTCATGTGAAAGCTATAGTTTACCTTCATAGTAGGGCTGAGTACATTGGATACTTTTTCTTCCATTCCTGGGACACTTTGCTAAGGAGAATATGTTCCAGCTCTATCCATGTAAACATGAAAGAGGTAAAGTCTCCATCTTTCTTTAAGGCTGCATAGTATTCCATGGTATACATGTACCACAATTTGCTAGTCCATTCGTGGGTCGATGGGCACTTGGGCTTCTTC